>JAEAOA010000570.1:32500-275012 GCA_016746295.1 Potamilus streckersoni
ATTTTATTGTGTGCTGAGCTCCCCCTCAGACCTGTTCACTTTTGTGTAGCCCCATGTGACAGATCAATGTTATCTGTGACATTAGTAATCCCGTATGCAGGTTTCCTGTCCTTTGCCTGTAGTAGCTGAATGTACCTATTAGAGATATTATAACTGTGGTTAGAATGTGTTTACCTTTCTTGTATGGTGAGGTTATTGGGTAGGGTTTAGAGAGGGTCTATTCAAGAGATAGCATGCATTATATTTTTGACACCTGAGCATGTGGCATGTGATTGGTTTAAGCCAGTTGAACTGCACCCTAGGTACATCAATTAAATGACCATTCTTTTCCACTTGTCCACCTGGTGGTTGGGGAAAATATGTTCCATTTGTTTTATTGTCCTAAAAGTTTAAAATTTCTCTGCATTTTATGATGGATTTAACAATATTCTGTACATTCAAAATCTTGTGAAGTGATTAATTCTTGATGCATAGTATCTTAGTAGTAACTTTCATTTTTGTGTTAAGGGTTTTCCCTTTTTTTATTCAAATGCTTTTCTACATCCATTTTGTATAAACTGTCTTTCGATGAAATCTTGTTTAACCTTTGAGGTTTGTTTGTCCTCTATAGATCCTTTCTCACATTTAATGTTTTTTTTAAAAAATAAATATAACTGTCTTTTTAATTTCTTGTTTTAGCTCATCCCATTTTATTTATATTATCTGTAGAATACTTTTTCTCTTTCGTAAATTGCTTTTATTCCCATTTCCTTACCATTATATAACTTTTCTCTACCCCACATTTTCTTTTTTTCTATCAATTTCTGTTTCAACCAAATTATGATGTGTTATTACAATTGGGTATTATCCAGTTTGTTACATTTTCTATGTTGGATACATAATATCTGTATAACCTACTGGCTTGTCCTTGGTAATCACAGCTTTGTCCACTGTGCTACATGGATTTTTAAAAAATATGCATACTAAAAATATTCATGAAAGTTATTTAAAAAATAAATTCAATATATACTAAAGATGGGAAAATTCAGAGAGGGAAAAAAAATAAAAAGGAAATTTTATGAATGCAATGTAAATGTAAAATGTGCTTAAGTACAGGCTTACAAAAACTGGACTTGAGGGAGATTTCTTTGTGCCATGGCACATGAATATACCAAGACCTTCTCAAAAAGAAATGTTAGAATCAGATATTTCTTGCTATATTACATGCAGCTTAGCTCAGGCATTCAATTTGTATGACAGTTCTAGGCTTCGATTAATATAAGGAATGCCATATATTTTTCCCATGCTACCATTCAACATTGCCATGATCACACACTTAATATGCACATGCAACTGTCTTCTCATTGGCCAAAGGAAAATTATGTAATAAGCCACTAATTTTAAGTAATTAGAAGACTGGAGTCAATAAAACAAACTCCTTATATTCAGTATGCAAACTGTTGGCTATTATTTAGCTGTCAGTATGTTTATCATGTTTCTTCTCTGGCTATGATAATACTACAAGCCGTTACTGTGTGTGCTTAATTGACAAAAATGTGGCTTAGATGAGCATTCACAAAACTATAGAAAATGAAAAACACTATAAGCTCATAGAACTAGTTTAATCAGATGCTTTCAATAACAATGTAAAGATTATAAATTTATAAAGTTTGGCAAAGCATGTCTAAGATTGAGGATTAATTCAGACAAAACATACTGGATAAATCAACCTGTTAAATCATATACAGTGGAACAAGATCCCGATATAGTTGTACATATAGAAACACTTTAAGTCAAATAGTCTTTTGATACAGTACTATAACTAGAAACAGTACTTAGTGGCTCTACCACTTCTTGGTTCTACTTATACTCAAAATATTTCAACTCAGATGCAAACTCTAGAACTTGCAAGCTGTGTGGAGACCTTACTAACCCACAGTTAGACCACTTCCCTCCCAGAAGGATCCACTGACTTGTTTATCTAGGACAGGAAGCAAGAGGCAGATTTTCAACATAAAGTGAAATGTTTTTGTTGATCTGCTTACTGATATTAGAATCAGTAGATTGGATTTATAAGGATTAATTTACCTAATCACTCTCAAAAGCTTTAAGTCCATCGGACATTTGGGAGTTATTAAGTTAAATTTACACAAGTAAACACCATGACCATTGATCATAGCTTTCACATCATGACTGAGACACAAGTCATGGTTATAAAAATATTGCCATTGTGACCTCCAATATGGCCATAGCAATTAATGGCTACCAGTATAATTTGCTAGTTTCTAAAGGAAAAGGGCAATTCTCTGACCCATGATATGGCAAAAATATCTTGTTAAGTTAATGAAACTGCTTGTTCAGTATTCAGCAATATAGAAAATGAATAATTATGTTTCTTCTGTACATATTGCAGTTTAAAATCTTTGATACTAGTGAAAGTAGTACAATGGCTACTATGATGTATGGTAAGCATGTTTCTTTGCAATTGTGGCTTAGAAGCCCTCTATTTGTTGCATAACTATCATGCTAAGTTTATTGAACATGATCAGCATTTACAAAACTTCTATAAAAAATGAATATAAACTCAGTGAATGCTTTCGATAATATAAAGATTATACATTTATACAGTTTGGCAAAGCATGTCTAAGATTGAGGATTAATTCAGACAAAACATACTGGATGTTGATAAATCAACCTGTTAAATTATATGCAGTGGAACAAGATACAGATATAGTTGTGCGTATGGAGGTCAAATAGTTTTTTGATAATAGAGTACTATCATTAGGAACAGTCAGTTAGTGGCTCTACCTCTCCATGTACTCAATTTTCTAAGCTTGATGCAGTGCTGGAGTTAGTAAGTGGTGTGGAGACCTTTGAAGATTTTCCAATGCTTGACCTTACTGACCCACAGTTTGGAGGATCCACGTACCATTTATCTAGGGCATGCTAGAAATGGTTGCATATATACCGGGAGATTTCGGCGGGGAAGGAAACGTTGTCTGGAGCCTATTATATGCTATCATTTCCAGGCTATGGACCTTGAGTATGCCTTGTATTGTATCAGGTCTTGTAATGCTATGCCATCTCCTCTGGTTATGTATGTGGTGTGTCATGCCTGTGTCTGCTGTGTTGTGTATACCTGTGTCTGTGATGTTTTGTATATGTATGTGTCTGTATTCTATTCCATGTCTTCCTGTTTTATCTTGTCTCCCTGGGGTGCGACTTGCCCGTGTCTGCTCTGTTGTGTATGCCTGTGTTTGTGATGTGTTCTGTATACCTGTATAGAGATTGGTTCCAGTGTGTTCCTCAGTGTATGCATTTATTGGTGTGTTATGTGTTTGGTGTGTCATATCCTATTCTATTCAATGCCTTGTCTTGTATTATCCCATGCCTTGTCATTCCAAAATAGCTTGACTTGTCGTGACTGCAATGTGTTATCTGTGATGTGTCCTGTCCCTTTGGTGTTGCATCTGCATGAGACTGCATTGTGGTGTTTCGCCATGGCTGTAGTGTTATATAGTACATGCTAGAAGACAAGATGGTACAACAAGAAAAAGAACAGAACAAGACCTCATGGAATGAAAAGGAACAGAAAAATAACATGACAAAATACATGTATTGTTTTTGTGTGTTTTTAGACATAATTCAGAATGTAATTAGTAATATCGATAGGGATTCTTACAAATATAAAATCTTGACAAATAATTTTGATTGAACCTTTTGAACAAAATTTAAATCTTGATAAATAACATTGATAAGGCCTTTAGACAAAAATCAAATCTTGATAAATAATATTGATAGGGCCTTTTGGACAAAAATCTAGATAAATAATATTGATATGAACTTTGTTAAACAATATCAAATCTTGATAAATAAAATGTATTGATTGGGCCTTTAGGACAAAAATCTAAACTTGATAAGTAATATTAATAGGGCTTCTTTTGAAAATAAAATCAAATTCTGTTATATAATATTGACAAAACATTTTTGGCCGAAAATCGATCTTGATAAATAATATTGATAGGGATTCTTTTGAGAAAATCAGATCTTGATAAATAATATTGGTGGGGCCTTTTGGACAAAAATAAAAACTTGATAAATACTATAGATGGGGTCTTTTGGACAATATTCAAATCTTGATAGGTATTATTGAAAGGGCTTCTTTTGACATCAAATCTTGATAAATAATATTAAGAATCTCTTTAGGACAAAAATCAAATCTTGATAATTAGTATTGACAAAACAAACCTTGATAATTAGTATTGACAAATCAAATCTTGATAATTAGTATTGACAAAACAAGATGGTACAATATGGCAAAGAATAGGACAAATAAAACCTCATGAAATGAAACGAACAAACAAGAAACATGACAAACAACATGTAATTTTTATCAACCGTATTTAACATTCAATAAAATAAGCTATAAAAGTAACAATAATACACCTTAATGACTATTTCGATTTTTTTTAAACTGAATAAAAAGGAACACACAGTTATGTCATACAACATGTAATTTTTTTAAAAAAAACAAACATATAGTCTAATATTTCTTAAGCCAGTAGTCCCACACAGTCCCATTATCGGGACACCAGGCTGATGATTCCTACCACTAACCCTGTACTGATGAAAAATCAAGCAGGGCAGATGCCAGTACTAATTTTATAAGTATTTGGTATGACTCGAGTCATTGTTTAATCCTTCGACCTCCCAAATCCAAGTGAATGTTCTAACCACTTAGGCCAATGTAGCAGTCAATTAGGTATTGCAGGAATATAATATTGACATTAGGCATGTTATGGGTAAATGTTCTAACCACTTAGGCCAATGGAATATGGAATACAATATTAATAGACATGTTATGGGAAAAAGGCAGATTCTCCTTCACCTGCATAGCTATATTTTTTATGTATAATTTGTCATAAGATTTCATCTTATGTAATATTGTACTACCTGGATATTTGAACAGTAAATCTTTTTTTATGATGGAAAGTGTTATGTGTATGTAATTTGTTGAGTTTTATGGTTTTTTTAATATTTTAAAATTTTTGTTCTGTAACACTTTGTTGGACTTAACCTAGTTTATAAATCAAATTTTCTACTTAACCAGATTTCATTTTTTAAATTATGTAAACAAATAATAAATTGCCAAAATATTCATTTTATGTAAAAGTTTAATCTCATAATCCTTATTATTATTATAAATAATCATGTTTATTTGGATCTTGGTCTAGGTTATTGGATTTCCCTTCAACTTATCTTATGAACCTGATATGGTCCAGATTATATATTATAATTTTATAACATTTTATTTTAAAAATAAATATTTTTATGTTATTTTTCATTAGGCAATGTGTTTTTGTTAGTAAATTCTAATTGTGACCCAAGGTCAAATACAGGACTATTTAATATTTTATCATGAAAATGTTCATATTTGCTTCAATATCCAAGCAAGAAAAAAATAGTTACTGTTGTGTACAGTATTTTATTTGGAATTCTTCCTTTTCTGGAAATACAAAAGTGATATGATAATCTTGTAAAGAGACTCGAATTGATACTGGTATAAATAAAAAGGATTTATTCTTGGACAATTAGCATGGTCTCAGAACAGACTGTTGGCACATCACTGGAAAAACTAAATCAGAAAACTACATGTGTTCTATTTAAAGGACACCAGTCGACATAGAAGGCTTTTGTCATGTCCTTTATATAGAAACATTAGGTGTATTTTGAAATCATGAATTTTGAAATCATGAATTCCAAGTAAAATATAATTGTTAAGTCTTAAGTCATCGTCCATAATAGTTTATGGGATGGATGATTTATTAAAGTATTAAATACACATTTATCCAAAGTTATTTTCCTCAATGAAAACGGCGCTTCTCTGCAATCAAGTTTATCTACTGATCCTGAATGTTTGGTTGATATCATCATGATATCTCCAGTTGGTCTTAAATGAAGATAATGTTGATCAGACATCAAGTGGCACAGCAATTGCATTGGCTATGTTATGTTACTTGTTGCTTCATCAAATCAATATATTTGTGATGTCAAGTGATCCTACACGACCAGTCTGACGTATGGCATGGTTACAATAGCAGCATCTTGAAAATCTGCTGCCTTTTGTTTCCCTGTGTCCCGATTGTTTTATTTAAAGTTTTATCTATATCAAAACTTAACTCCCTAATAACAAGCTCCCATCCATGTACTCCTGTGATTTTCAATAAAAAATAAACCACAGATTAAACTTTACTATTAGGAGTTTAAGTGTTACAACACCAAAACAATTTACCAAAGAAGGCAAATGGCAGGCTTCAGAAGCCAATATTTTCACGTCAACATGTTATAGCAGCAGATACGAACGGTCAGGGTCATGTCAACAAAGGGGTCTTACTGAAAATTAATTAGCTAACCTCACGACTTTGTCAGGCGTATGGAAATGTAAAAGTCACAGACTTTAGCATTAGTTTAGCGATTCTTTTCAGCCTCTGAAGGAACCTTTTTTTGTTAATGACTCGAGCAACTTTTTGTAGGGTTCACCCTGCCTGCTGCTGTTTCTTATTGTATTGCTTGCTAACCTCCCCCACAGACATGTTCAGTTTGAGTTTCACCCTGTGACATAGATCTGTGTTATCTATGTCATTAGTTATCCAGTATGCAGGTTCCCTGTCCCTTGCCTGTAGTACTTGAATGTTCCTATTAGAGAGATGTTATGACTAGGGTTAGCATGTGTTTCCCTTTTTTGTATGGCGAGGTTTGTGGGTAGAGTTTAGAGAAGGCCTATTCAAGAGATACCATGCATTATATTTTTGACACCTGAGTATGTGACTGGTTTCAACCTGTAGAACTTTACCTTAGGTAAGTCAATAAACTGGGCCTTATCTTCCACTTGTCTACCGAGAGGTTGGGGGAAGTATGTCCCATTTGTTTTATTGTCCAAACTTTATAATATTTATGTTCATTTATTCATGGTTTTTACAATAGTCTGTTAGATTTGGCCCTTAGACCCTACCCATACCCACTATATTTTTACCCAGGCTATTCTTATATTTATTTATTCTGCCTTGTTTTTTTTTATTTCCCCATTCGTACGTTTTCACTCTCGCATTTTCCTATAATTCTTTTTTTCTCTATATATCATGAAATTAATACAATTGGATCAGGGACTCCTAATCCCCAACCCTTTTTTGCTTTGTTTAATGTTTCCTGAATTCCTTTATTTTATTTGTAAAGTCTATGGTTGTTTGATATATTGCTGTATGTGTTTTGGCCACTTGGACTCACTCTAGTATGCAAAATGACATAAGTACCATGATCTATTTGTCTTTATATTTGTTTCTAAGTATTTGCAGTTGTCTAGTTTTGCTTTGTGTCTCAAGGTTACTCAGAGGGCCTTGACCTTACTTTGTTTAGGTGGGGTGTGAATCTGGGCTGATTCCCTTTCCAGTTTCCATTCTTAAGAATTTTTTTACGACTTATCTTTGAGCCTGCATGAGGATTTCTCAAAGTTTTCAAATTAATTTTTCAAGTACTTGAAAGAGTTTGCTTCCCTGAAAATGTTTGTGCATTCATCTGTATGTTGGCGCATCTTCAATTACGTTTGCAATTTATTTGCCTTCTGCTGTATTCGGGTTGTTTCTTAACTTGTGTATCATGATTTCGATTGCTATAGTATGGACAATAGACAATCCTTGCCTCAGTGATCCTTGGATTTTAATATCTTCCATTGTAGCATTGTAGCATAGTTAACCTGTATTTACCTGTTATTATATAATAATATACAGGATTTAATTATATCTTTGGCAATGTCTTCTAAACCCAAATTTTTCTATAACCTGTTGCATGTAGATCTAAAATGTTGAAATATTTATATTGGTAAAGGAGGACTATGCCCTTTTGCCCATAGGAATTTTTAATCCTGTTTAAATTCTGTTCAGAATTTTGATATTGATGCAGCAAGATCTACCTGCAGTTTTTTTTAGGCCCTCCATATGACCCTTTCCCTTATATATTATAACAATTATTTTCTTCCTTGTTGATTTGGAAATTGTCCCTTACCTTAAACAATATATTTTATATAATGATTTGAGTAGTAGCATCAATTTTATTTCAAAATCCAGTCCGTTACGGATCACTGCCATCTCACCTCTGTCTCCATGTGTTCGAGTCTAGGATTCGGCGAATGTGGATATGTGAGAAAGCTTGCCAGTAGCTTCTCGTGGGTCGGTGGTTCTTTCCGGTGATTTCCCGGTTTCTTCCTCCACCATTTAATACTGGCTTCCATGAATAGACTATCGTGAGCTGAAAAATAGCGTTGAGCCCAACAACAACAACAACAACAACATCAAAATCCAAAGAGAATTCCACTGTAAGATCATCTATCATCGATAAAATCTTGTTTAACCTTTTTTGAAATTTTTGCTAGGGATGAAATTGTTCTTTTAATCTCGTCACACGACATGAAATCATCTTACATGTCCGTGTGTTATGATATCATCTCACACTCTACTTCATGCAAATATTGGTTTGTTTCCATAATCTTGTTAAGTGAATAATTCTTGATAGTATCATTTGATGCATAGTAAACATCTATTTTTGTGTATAGGTGATATTTCCCTCCCTTATTTTATTCAAATTTTTGTCTCCTCCCTTTCTACATTCTTCCATTATTTTGTATAAACTCTCTTTCGATAAAATCTTGTTTAACCTTTGAGATTTTTGTTTGTCCTCTATACCTGCTATGTCTATAAATCATTTCTCACGTTTTAATTTTTTCCTTATTTTATAAAATAAATATAATTGTCTTTTTAATTTCTTGTTTTAGCTCATCCCGTTTTATTTATATTATCTGTAGAATACTATTTCTATTTCGTAAATTGCTTTTATTCCCATTCTCTTAGTATTTATTATTTTTTTTTTTTAGCCCACATTTCATTCTTTTTTTCTAACTCAATTTCTTCTTACCCCACTTTTGTTTCTTTTCTTCTGTCTAAATTTCTGTTTCAACCAAGCTATGATATGTTATTACAACTACTATCCAGTTTGTTACATTTTCTAAGTTAGATACATAATATCTGTATAGCTTATTGGCGTGTCCTTACTTGTGTTTGTATGTGTAATCCTTAACATATCTTTTAAATGCATTGTGTAGTTTGGAGTTGATCAAGTGCCTACTTTTAAACAGGTCAAAAAACATTAAAGCTGATTTCCTATCTATGTCATCACCGATCAATCAAAATTTCCCTCAATAAAATGTTCCATTTTGTAAACATGCAGTTATGCACTCAGATTCTCTACAAATCTTTTTCTTACTTCATTGCATCGAGAAGTAAACATTAACTACATGCCAATCTTTAATTTTAAATTGAATAATCCTTAAGTTGAAAAGATTGCTTACTGGTAATTGTTCCCATGTTATATTAATTCCGATTGATTTTAATATTATTGCCAATTTTGCCTTTTTGTCTCTTTTTTAAAAAAATTTTATTATAATTGAATTTAGTATTTCCTCTATTTTTGTTCTAGTTTCATTTTGTTACGTTTTGGTTGGTTGGTTGTTGTCCGACTCAACATTTTCAGCAGAAGATATTATATAGTACAGCATTATAAATCATGGAGAAAAAAACCTGGAAAACCCCGGAAAGAATGACCAACCTACAGGACGCTACTGATAAGCTTATTCACGTACTCACTTTGGCCAAACCTGAGACTCGAACCTATACAGACAGATGATATGGCAGTGATCCGTAACGGTGAGAACTTTTGACCACTCGGCCACTCAATCGACCCCCGATAAGTTTCGTGTTTCCTGTATCAATATATGATTATAAATGTGTCACATTACTTAGTCTCTCTAGCTTCTCATTTATCCATATTATATTGATTGAATCAATCCAGAAATTTGTTTAATGTTTTTATTTATGTTTACATTATAAGTTAATATTTAGCACAAGTCTTGGCTGGAGCCTCTTGGTATGAATTCTCATTGTCTTCCATTTTATTTTGAAATGATATTCCCGATTTAGTTTAAGTGTTTTCTATGTTATCACTTTTGTCTGTTCATGTCAGATCCACTGCTCATTATGTACAAGATCTGTTCTTATTCATTTTGTTTGCCATCTTTCTGGATATCTACATCTATTCAATCCTGATTTATAGCCGAGTTCTTGGTATCTCTTAAGTCAGTCTGTCTCTCCCTGCTCTTTTTGTAACTCAGAATGGTAATTTTGTGGGGGGACGGTTATCACCATCTTAGGTGGGTTGTTTTCCCTCATGAAGGTGAGTTATAATCCCTTGTCAGGAATCTGAGTTGGATGGAGATTTATTTCTTCCAATCTTTGATTTTCCAAGTTTTTTTGCCAGTATTGAGGCAAGATGTTGGTTAATCCCACTTTAATCGGAGACTCCCTCTTTATCTGTCGAGTCTCATCCTTCATCCTCTGACAATGAGCCTTCATCCACTATGAGGTTTTGTAACAAGACATTTGTTCTTGCTCAGGAGGACTTCTGATGTTTATTTGTTGCCATCTTTGGGACCTTTGGAGCGTCTACCCTTTAAAATCCTTTCATTTGAATTCTGTCTTGATTGTTGTGTCTTTTCCCCTCTGGTACATTATCAGTGTATGGATGTTAAAAGTTTGTTCTGCATCATGTATGGTGGGACTGATATATATAACTTGTTTAGCTTGGGGTTCAGTTGTTTGTAAGATTGTTTTTTTTTTTGGTTTTACCTTCGGTTTATATTAAGTAGTTTTATGCTGCAATACTTTTCCATTTGTTTTATGTTTATTCCTTACGACCTTCCAAATCCAAGTGAATGCTCTAACCTCATAGGCCACTGTAGCACAGTCAATTTGATATTGCAGGAATATAATATTGACATTAGGCATGTTATGGGTAAATGCTCTAACCTCATAGGCCACTGTAGCACAGTCAATTTGATATTGCAGGAATATAATATTGACATTAGGCATGTTATGGGTAAATGTTCTAACCTCATAGGCCACTGTAGCACAGTCAATTTGATATTGCAGGAATATAATATTGACATTAGGCATGTTATGGGTAAATGTTCTAACCACTTAGGCCAATGGAATACAATATTAATAGACATGTCATGGGTAAAAGGCAGATTCTCCTTCACCTGCATAGCTATATTTTTTATGTACAATTTGTCATAAGATTTCATCTTATATAATATTGTATCACCTGGATATTTGAACAATAAAACTTTACGATGGAAGTATTATGTATATGTAATTTGAGTTTTAAGGGTTTCTTTAATATTTAAAAATTATTGTAATGTAAGACTATGTTGGACATAACCTAGTCATAAATCAAATTTATTTTCTACTTAACTGAAATTCATTTTTTAAATTATGTAAACAAATAATAATTTGCCATTTTGTGTAAAAATTTAATCTCATGATCATTATTATTATAATAATCACTTTTTTTTTGTTATCTTGGTCTAGGTTATTGGATTTCCTCTACAACTTATCTTATGTACCTGACATGGTCCAGGTTATATATTATAATTTTAGCAAGTTACTTTATCATATATTTTATAAACAAACATTTTTATGTTATTTTTCATTAGGCAATATCTTTTTTTAGTAAATTCTAATTGTGACCCAAGGTCAAATAAAAGACTATTTAATCTTTAATCACTTGAAAATGTTCATATTTGCTTTAATATCCAAGCAGAATAAAATAGTTACTGTTGTGTACAGTATTTTGTTTGGAATTCTTCCTTCTCTGGAAATACAAAAGTGATCTGCTAATCTTGTAAAGAGACTCGAATTAATACTGGTATATATAATAAGGATTTCTTCTTGGATGCTCACTACTCCTCAAGAATCTTTACACAATACTTGTGATGTCTAGTAGGTCCTAAATTAAAACCTTGCTGATTTGACCTCTAACATGACCATCTCAAAGATGTTATGTTATGACTAATTGTTGCTTCATCAAATCAATATAGGGTTTTCATTTGTGATGTCAAGTGATCCTACACGACTACTCTGATGAATGGAATGGTTATAATAGCAGCTTCTTGAAAGTCTGCGGACTACTTTTGTTTCCCTGTGTCCCGATCATTCGATTATAAGTTTTATCTATATCAAAGCTTTACTCCCTAATAATAAAGCTCCCATTCATGCACTCCTGTGATTTTCAATAAAAAATAAGTCAGATTAAAATTTACCATTAGAAATTGTTACAACACTAACACAATTTACCGAAGAAGGCATATGGAAGGTGTAGAAGCCATTATTTTCACCTCAACAACATGTTACAGCAGCAGTTATGAAAGGTCAGGGTCATGTCAACAAAAGGGTCCTGCTGAAAATTAGGAATTTTCGAAAAGCGTGGAAAATAACGACAAGTTTAAAAAACTATATTTCTGGTTTAACCAAAACTGTATAAAGAATATAATATATCACTGGCATGACCCGCTACTCCGCATTACTGTATACAGAATCCATGAATCTTTGCTAGCGAAGATAGGCTATGTATTCTATTGCAGGTAAGAGGCTAATGAAAGACTTTTACATAAAATGTACATAAAAGTGAATGATATGCTTATCTGATGTTGGACGTTTTATATGATATTAGAATATCAGTAAATTGGACTTATAAGGATTACATCCCCATGGTTGGGTATTTATCTAGATTTATATGGTTTGACTTAAATGAAGTGATGCTAATTTGACATGCAGTTTAGATCTATTAAAAGCCTTGAGATAATTTTCTCCCCAAAACAGATGGTCATGATTTAGTGTTTGTTAAACATGGCAATGTAGCTGTTATATTGTTAGGGTCAAAAAAACAAACTCCTTATATTCAGTATGCAAACCTGTTGGCTATTATGTAGCTGCCAGTGTTTAATCATCTTTTCTTCTCTGGATAATTATATGTATGATAATACGACAAGCCGTTACTCTGTGTGTGACAATTGACGAATGTGGCTTAGAATTACCCTCTAAGTTAAAGAGCCTGATCAGCATTCACAAAACGTCTATAGAAAATGAAAAACAAAAATTCATTGAATGCGTTTAATTATATGCTTTCAATAACATTAATGTAACGATTATACATTTATAAAGTATGGATGTGGAGAAAATCATGTTAAACATCATATGCAGTGGAACAAGATCAGATATAGTTCTTCGTATTGAAACACTGGAAGTCAAAAATTTTTTTGATAATACAGAACTACCATTAGGAACAGTCTGTTTTAGAAGGGAGTTTGGAGGATTCACTGGATGAGGATCCACAGACGTAATCTAGGACAGGAGGCAGATTTTTAACATAAAAAGACTTTTGTTGATTACATCTGATTATCTGATATTAGAATCAGTCGATCGGAGTTATAAGGATTGAATCATCATGGTTAGGTATTTATCGATGTTCAAATCCTACCTGATCACTCAGTTTAAAGTCCATCGGACATTTTGTGAGTATTTAGGTTAAATTTACATCGATAGGTAAACACCATGACCATTTAATAATATAGTAGCTTTCACATTAAAACTTACGTCTCAATGGTTATAAAAAAATTACCATTGAGACCTCCAATATGGCCATAGCAATGAAACTTGTTATGGATACCAGCATGATTTGCTAGTTTCTAAATTAAAAGGGCAATTCTGACCTGGCTGCCAGGATAGTCATCTTGATGTTTAGATGGTCATTAAATGATCAGAGTTTAATGTTTCTGTTAAACATGGCGATGTAACAATTGTATTGTTAGTATGCATTACCCATGGGTTCACAAACAAATATTTACACATAAATAAGCCACTAATTTTACGTAATTAGATAAGTCAATAAAACTCATAGTCAGTAAGGAAACTGTTGGCGATTATTTAGCTGCCAGTGTGTTTACCAATGTTACTTCTGTGCACATTGCAGTTTAAAATTTTAAGCTCTAAAGAGTGAGTAGATGTTGCAGTAGGACAAGCCTTTACTCCTATGTGTGTAAGTGCATGTGTTTGTATGCAATTGACAAAAATGTGGTGGCTTAGAATGACCCTCTATTTGTTCAGTCACAAAACGTCTATAGAAAATGAAAAATATTAACTCAGTGAATGCTTTCAATAAAATAGTGTAATAATACATTTGTAATGTCTGGCAAAGCATGTCTAAGATTGAGGATTAATTCAGACAACATACTGGAATATACTGGATGTTGAGAAATCAACCTATTATATCATATGCAGTGGAACAAGATACAAATATAGTTGTGCTCATGGAAACAGTGGAAGTTAAATAGTTTTTTGATAATACAATACTATCATTAGGAACAGTCTGTTAGTGGCTCTACCTCTCCTTATACTCAATTTTTCAAGCCAGATGCAGTACGATCTAGCAAGTGGTATGGAGACCTTCCTGTTTCCAATCTTGACTTTATTGACCCCCAGGTAGACCACTTCCCTCTCTCCGATAAAAGTTTTAAGGATCCACGTACTGTTTATCTAAGGCATGAGACAGATTTTAGGTTCTACTTTCGACTAAAGTAGAGACCCTGGGACCATCGCTAGAGCTTCTCGCGCATATATACATGGAGATTTCGGTGGGGAAGGAAACGTTGTCTGGAGCCTATTATATGTTGTCCTTTCCAGGCTATGGACCTTGAGTATGCAAATCTGTGCGTATGCTTATGTCTGCGTGAATAGGTCCAAATACGGGACTACTTAATAATCTTATACAATAAATACAAATGCAAATACAATATACGGTAGCTAGACAAAGAATGATTTAAGGTATATGACGAAATGTAAATATGATCTTCACAATAGGAAAATGAATTTAGAGTTTTACTGACAATAGTAAAACAAACATTTTGATATAACGAAATACTGGCAATAGAAAGAACAAATTATCTTTTGTTTAAAATAATGGATAGTTTTGCTGAGAATAGCAAAGCAAATGATAATTTCGCTGAAAATATGTAATAGATCAATAGTAAAACACTGGGTATTAAAATAAACCCCTGATATAGCCCACGGCCAAAATATTATATGTCTGGAACTATGTATACACTCTTGATAAATGTTCTACTGACTAAAAAAGCGAAGATTTGTAATCACCGACCACCATTAATTCCTGGGTTAGCGCCCACCACTAGACCAACAGATTAGCAACGTTGGAATATTCGAAGCATTCTAAAACATACACAGCACAGCTCAGCACTGCAAACAGAATACACAGCTCTACACGCAGCTCTACACAGCTGTCCACAGCATTCAGATACAGCACTAACGCACAGTACTGCAACACACTCACATCTGAAAATATATCCAATAATGTGTAATACGTATGTCACTGGTATATACGGTAAGACGCAGCGACTTTATATACGGTAACTTGTATAAATTATCAGTGTTGCATTAGAAAACAATAAACAGGTTCAGAAGTAAATTTGTGAATGATACGATTCATAATGAAAGGAACGGTTATTCACTAAATGCAATTTTGTAGAATTCTTGCTAAATCACACGCGAATAAAACATTCGCATTTACCAAGCACCATTTACTAAACTATTCGAAGCGAAAGAAATACAAAATTAAACGTGATAAGACAACAATTGATATAACTTATAAAACAGATATATTACTTACCTCTAGAGCTGAAGATATGTAGGTCCCAACGGAGACCTTTGATTGACAAAACGGTCCGTAATGTAAGGATTTGACTTTAGTGTCATGCATTTATACACTATAATGTAGCTCAGCATCATCTGTGCAATTCATGTATTCGATTTTTCCCATCTAAAGCATTCCGCACGTGCGGCGTAGGATAGTTGCAACTCAATGTAGAAATAATGTAGAATTTACATTGATCACTCTAGGGTATCGTTGTTCATAAAAAACGAAACCAGAGTACATTTCCGTAACAAAGAAATACATTTATAATTCCGCGACAGGTTTGTTACGATTGTCTCTTGTGTTGTCTTTTCCCACCATATTCCATCCCTATTCTTGATGTCTTGTATTGTGTCTTGTTTTGTAATGACATGTTGACTTGTCTTTTCATGTCTGTGGTGTGTCATGCCTCTGGCCGCTGTGAGTTGCTGCATGTTCTGCATGCCTGTGTCTGCTGTGTGTTGTGTATGCCTGTCTGCTGTGTGTTTTGCATACCTATGTCTATGTGTTGTGTTTGCCTGTGTCAGTGGTGTCTTGTGTGTGACGGTGTCTTCTGTTTTTGTATATGCCTTTCTGCTATGTGTTGCATATGTATGTGTATGTATATGGTGTAATTAGTATTCTCGTGTTTGTGTCTGTCATCTTTTTTGGTGTGTCATGTATGTCTGCTGTGTATTGTGTATGACTGTCTGCTCAGCCTTGTGTATGCATTTGTCTGTTGTGTCTTGTATATGTCAGTGTCTTTGTCTTTGTATTCTGTCTTGTACCTTGCTGTCTTTTATTTTTCCCATGTATTGCCATGTAGTTTCATCTTGCCTTGTTTTTTGGTGGGTCATGTTTTTCTGTGCTTTGTGGTGTGTAATGTTCGTGTCTGATTTTTGTTATGTTTGTCTACATCTGCATACCATGCCTTGCTGTCTTGTATTGTCTAATGTCGTATCATGATGTGCTGTCTTGTCTGTGGTGTTTTGTGTATGCCTTCGTCCATGTCTGTTTTGAATGGCTGCGTCTGTGGTGTGATGTGTATGCTTGTGTCTGTGTTCCGTCCTGTGCCTTGTCATGCTGTTCAGCCTTATTTTGTGTCTGTAGTGTGTGAGATCTGTGTCCGCTTTGTGTCTGTGTTCATTGTCCAATATCTTGTCATGCTGTGCCATCTTGTCTTGACAGTGGTATGTCATATGTGTTACTACTGTGTGTTGTGTATGCCTGTGTACTGTGCATTGCTGTCTAGTATTGTCCCATGTCCTCTCATCCGGTGCCAATTTGACTTGGTTTGTCTGTGGTATGTCATACCTGTTTATGCTGTGCTGTTTTGTGTATGCGTGTGCTTGTGATGTGTTGTGTATGCCTTTGTGTTCTTTCTCATCTTTCCGTTGTTTATACCTGTGTCTGTGATGCGTTTGTCTGTGTGTTCTGTCCCATTTATGCTTTGATGTCTTCTGTTATCCAATGTCTTGTCATATGGTGCCATCTTGTGATATTTGTGGAGTAGCAGCAGAGAAGGTTGAACAGACCAAATCTGTTTCGTCATCCAACCCCCTCCATCCATAAAAGTCAGCCAACAAGGCATCATTTGTCATTCGAAGACCATGAAAAGCTATCTGAAATATATAGACCATGTCAAAAAATGCAAAAAATCGAGGTCACCATGTCAAAAAGTGCAAAAATCAGGGGTACCCCACCGGGTTGACCCATGGTCGGTGGACGGGGGTGACCCATACGGTGATATGTTATCAACCGAAAATTTTACAATTAATAGTTACCATAATTTTATAATATGGAAGTTAAAGAGGCTCCATCGACTAGATTTGCCCGAGAAAAGCTCGACGCGATTAAAAATTTTTTACCAGTCCATGAACGCCTGAAGGAAAAACTACAAGAGCGCCAACAGGCAAAAACTGGTCTATTTGCTGGACAGAAAGAAATGTTTGCTCCGATTACTACTAGTTTGAAAACGACTTTGTACGATGATACCGACGATGCATTCCGACGTACCGGTGATAAACCAATAGCCGATTTACTTAAAGAAATATCTAAAGATGTTAAACCTGCCGAGAAAATAAAAGAAAAATTAAGTAGGGAGGAAACGATAAGAAAACAACGTGGGAGATTTAATGAAATTGGATTAGATACGATTGAAAAATTGGATATAGGAGAACTTCCTTCATTTGCGGTAGAATCTTTTAATACAAGGGGAGAATATTTGAAAGAGGGTGAAAACGTAAGTAGTAAGAAGGAATGGTATGATTTGTTGTATAAAGTAAAAAAGAGGATTATTCAAGCTAGGCAAGATGATGTAGAATATTTAAAATATACTAGTGATATAAAATATGAAGCTGAAAGACATGAAGCGTTTTTAAAAATGCTGAAAGTACAAAAAAAGAAAAGGGAAGAGGAAGACAAAAAAAACAATTTGATCCAAATATTTCAGGGGAAGGAATAACACCGATACGTAGATCAATCTCTTACCATGATTCTCAAATATGTCCCGACAGTATCGTCAGAGATGTCTCCAGATTAGAAGTTCTCATGGGAGAAAGACGCGCCGGAAATAATTCCGTTGAGATAATTAATGAAGCCGCTGATATCGCACAACGATTATTTCAAAATAAGATAATTGATCTCCATACATACAGAGAATTCGTCGACGATTTAATGGAAAATAGTCTGTACTCAGGATATAACAGCGATTAATTTCCGCAATTAGAAGTCTATTGATTTTACAATAAAGAATGATTATACACTACAATCATGATAAACCGACACAAGTATTTGTGGTTAACTCACGTCTTCCAGTCTATAAAGCATTCTACGGTGAAGGACTTGGAGATACTCTGTTAGGATTTTTTACAAGAATGGCTCCGAAAATTGCTACCTTTGCTAAACAAGTTGGTATGAAAGCTATTGGAGTAATTGGAGATAAAACTTTAGGAACAGTTGGAGATATATCAGGTAAAGCATTTTCCTTCGTAAAAGATAAAGCATCATCGTTGATGATGACGTTATTACGAAGAAAACAAAAGATTCCGCCATTACCTTCAACAGAAAATATGCCGGCAAAGTTGAGTAAAGCTATAAATAATGGCGCACAAGAAAAAGTAACGTCGTTGATAATGAACTCGCCGGAATTAGAAAATGTTAATCTCTCGAATGTCATATCGGGAAGTGGACTTCGAAAAATGCGGCGATAACATTATAATTGAAAATAAAAACTACTAGAGTATAAAAATGTCATTTAAGAAAATTATCGACGTTGGATTTGACATGGATGCTCCAGTACCTAAGGACGCTTCTGTTGGAAATTATCAATATTTTGCTTATAAAGCAATTGACCCAAACGCTACCGGAAGAATTGATCTACAAGTCCAAGATAAAAGTAAATACTTTTTGCCATGCGAGGCATATATCGAAGTTGAAGGAGAAATTGTGAGAAAAGATAATAACAATCCTTATCCGGCAGAAACTAAAGTTGGATTTGTAAATAATGGAATTATGGCATTGTTTGAAGGTGCAAAATATATGATCGATGGAAATGATATAGAATCAATAAATAACCGTGTAGATATTGCTACGACAATTCTTGGACTTGCTAGATACTCTGATGATTACACAATATCTGCCGGACCGTCCATGATGTTCGCTAAAGATAATTCTGACCATGCTGATACAACTCAGTACATAATTCGAGGACCAAGAAATCATGCAAATAATGCTGACGCAGATGTTGAATCTGTCGTTATAGGATCTAATCCTGATTATAATTTAGGATATGCAGTTCGGAAAGGAATGTTAAAAGGTGCAAGAAGAAGATTTTCATGCGCTATTCCTCTACATCACATATTCGGATTCTGCAGAAATGTCAGAAAAGTTATATATGGGGCTAAACATACTATTGTACTAACAAGGAGAAGTGATGATAATAACGCTATTTGGAGAGTTCCTGCTGCAAACGATACCGAAGATAATAGAGCAGCTGATGACGCTAAGGTTATTTTATCTAAGTTGACTTTATGTATGCCAGTACTAACACCATCTCTCGCCGTTAATCAACGCTTGTTAAGTTGGATGGAAACTGACGCAAGTAGTCTGATAAGCTGGTTAACTACCACTACGGACAGTTTTGAAGGCCGTCAGACCGAATTTACCTGGAATTTGCCAGGAAAAAGAGGAATTTCAGCACCAAGACATATATTTGTAGCACTGCAAAATATAAACTGAACTCAAGGTCGTGGTCAACAAGCTCGCTCTCATATGATATTCGATCGGTTAGACGTAACGGAAGTTTCATTAAGAATAAACGGCCAACAAGAACCAGCTGAACCTATAAAATTGAGATCTAACAACGATGAAAATAATGTCGCCAGGGTATATCATCAACTGTTGTCTTTTATGGGTCGCGATCAAAATGTCGACACTGGACTACAAATATCTCAATACGATTTCCAGATATTGTATCCCATCTATTACTTTTCACTGGAACATCTCGATTTGACAAAGGAATCCGTAGTTGACATAACCTTTAGCGCGCTAGTTGGTCAACCTGGTGATGGTTATAGAGCTTTCGCAGTTATTCTTAGTGATAAATCTATGCTTATCGAAGGAGTTGGTGGTCAGATGAGATTAGTTGACGCACCAGTAGAAAATCTCTAAAAATTTCTACAATGAATTTGGAAACACTAGTGTTTTTAATTGAAAATACAATATATCTACAATAACAATGACATATAGTACTGTTACTGTTCAGTTGACTGACGGTCAAATTAAAAAATTAAAATCAAAGTCCACAAAAGAATGTGGAATTTCAATAACGCTAAAACCAGCTCACTCAAATGGTCGGTGGATCTCATAAATTATCGTTGACAACGACTCAAATGAAAA
Organism: Potamilus streckersoni; assembly: GCA_016746295.1. Taxonomy (NCBI): domain Eukaryota; kingdom Metazoa; phylum Mollusca; class Bivalvia; order Unionida; family Unionidae; genus Potamilus; species Potamilus streckersoni. The sequence continues at coordinate 53,006 of JAEAOA010000570.1, forward strand.
ATTATAATGCTGCATTAACTAGTGGTCGTGGAATTCGACTTGATTTTTTAAAATCTGCCGTCGACAATATGATTAAAAACGGAGGAATATTCCCATTGTTGGCAGCGATCCCTGGAATTATTGCAGCCGCCGCTCCAGCCGTTGCCAAAGCCGCCGCGTTATATGCTGTTGGAACTGCCGCCGGAATAGGTTTGAAAAAAGCTCCAGGACAAGGATATAGAAGAAAACGAGGTGGATTTTTACCACCATCTTTAATGGTCCCTGGATTAATGGCTGCAGCTTTTCCAGCTATTATGAAGGCTGCCGCGTTAGGAGCTGTCAAAAAATCTACTGGACAAGGATACAAAAAAGGGAAAAGGATTTTATCTACCAGGAACTCATCACTCATTTTACAAAGGAAGTGGAATAACCGCATAATTAGAAATGCTAGCATTTCACCAATGTCTAATTTTGATCTCATCGAAGAGGTAAAAAATTAAAAATGAAAAATTTCAGAGGAGTTTTCATGCGTGATCACCGTTGACAACAGAAACTGGAATTATTAATCTTGACGATAATGAAGGAAATGGAACGCATTGGGTTGCCTACGCAATCGATCCACGAAGTATTATTTATTTTGATTCATATGGGTTTGCCCCGCCGAAAGAATTCATAAAATACATATCTAAAACAAAAAGTCCATTTTATTATTCTACGCTGCCGACTCAAATATTAACAGATCCGCCAATATGTGGTCGAGAAGTATTAAACGTCCTCGAGGAAATATCTAAAAATTCTAGTAAACCCCCGCACGTAGTTGTTCATAAATATACCAGCGGGAAAAGTGCTAGCACTTTTAACATTTGAAAATTAAAAAACATTTCACAATAAAGGTTGATATTTGGGGACGATCACATAGAATAGAAGAAAAAAAAGAAAAATCAAAAGTTGACATTAAAGAAAATAACCAAATTAATTAAAGATGAAATATCACAAACGCTAAACATAGCAAATGTTGATCCTGGTGAGATAACCGTATTTGAAAATAATCACGGTAAATTAAAAACTAGCAACGTTTTCTTAGACGATTTAATAGTGAAAAATACTGCTGCAACAGATAATTCCATAGCGGTATTTAAGCAAGGAAAATTAGAACCGAGTAGTATAATTATGTCGAGACTTACTGAAAAATTCTATGATCTTGATCGATTTTTAGACAGTTTTTTAGGCTCTCCACGTCAACATCTTCATGACGTACATATCGTAAAGATTAAGTCCACAATTGATAATCTAGTGATACTCAGAAATGAATTCGATACGCATATGACAAAATTTAACGAACAAAAGGTATATAAAGGTCTAGGAGAATTAAGAACTGAGTATGCAGATCATTTATCTAAATATACAGATCACACAAATCAGTTCTCAACGTTACAAAGAAATTTTAATGTAACCGATAATGTCATTGAGAAGTTTTTCGCTAAAAAAAATGTCAGACCACCTGATGTTAAAATAACTTTACCAGAAATTATGGACAAACAACAAAAAGTCACCGACGATATTAGTAATTTCACAAAAGTTATCGATCAATTTGGAGCAAATTTAACGACGCTGACAACTGAAACTATAACTAAATTGATCGAAAAAACGGATAAAATAAAAATTACACATCCGCATGACCAAATTAAACAAATTGTCTACGTTGTGAAGACCGGTGAATTAAATTGGATTGTTAGCGGAATAAATGAGTTAATTGATCCTTTTAACGTCATCGGTGGTGGTTATCCATTAGGTTATTATCGGTTGACAATTATTTCCGATAAACAAATTAACATGAGAGGAGATGGACGTGATGGTTCTGTATTATGCAGGGAGTTAACACGGTGATGTACTACTCGAATAACAGTCTAGACATAGATGTTGTTAAGTTCATATTTAATCTAGATAATGTAACAAATACGTTTAAATATCGATATGTGATAGATTATTTAGGTAGTTAGAAAATCTAGAATGATTTTAAAAAAACGCTAGCGTTTTACAATAATGAATAAATCTACTGAATCACTAGCCATTCCGCTACAATATCGATACGATACCGTTAAAGAATATTCAGCAAAACTTAAGACACTCGCCGATGAATATCAAGTAAAAATAAAAAAATACCAACGTAGAATTACCGTCGTTGACGTTACAGTTTACTCAGTTTCTGGACTTCTCACCGGCGCTGTTTTTATATTATCGTCGGTGACTATGATAGCACCGGTTGTTGTACCGATCGTTGTATCTGAGATAACAACCGTCGCCGGAATTTCCACCGCGATCACTAAAAAACTGTCATCGTGCGCGCAAACTAAACTTAACGATTATACAATAAAATATACCATCGTGGAAAATGCTTACTTACGTGTATCATCGTTAATTTCAGCATCTCTCGACGATTCAGTCATCACCGCTGATGAATTTGCTACGATAACAGAGTTGTACAATTCCACGATGGCGAAAGTTGTTAACAATTTTACAATCACTAATAATGAACCCGGAATCACTAGCGTGAGAATTGCTGGCGATTCCACTAACGATATCTACACTAAAATCACTAGCGATCCTCGTAATTAAAAATGTAAAAACATTTTACAATAAATTTGTCGGAAATTCAATTTCTCAAGCAGATATCGGATAATACATCTCCGAGACAAACTAGTATGATCTCAATATCGTCAAAAAAACTTAATTTGTTGTTAATTTTCCGTCTCCGATTCCCGCCTACGAGATCGCGCTGGCCAAATTACGAGTATATAACAGTTGGCCTAATATCAGAAAGACACGATTTGGTAATCAACAACCTAATAATTCTTTAGTATTTGCGTATAAAAATCGCGATGATGGTACTCCAGATTGGAACGTAGTCAATATACCCGAAGGTTCTTATCAAATTGGTGCAATTGCCGAAGAATTTAATCGTAGAATAAAATCGATTGTTGGAATCACAAGCGATTCTCGTGCTAGCACTTCTGGCGATTCTAATGATAAAGAAACTGAAGACGAAAAACCAAAAATAAATATAATCCCTCATGAACCAACGTTGTCGTCGATAATTGAAATCGCAGAGGGATATTCCGTTAATATATATATATATATATATATATATATATATATATATATATATATATATATATATATATATATATATATATATATATATATATATATATATATATATATATATATATATATATATATATATATATATAATAGCTCAATAAGAACTGTGCTAGGTTGGCCTGAAAATCCACCTAAAATCACCAGCGATTCCACGCCAGAACCTGTAAAATCTGATTACATCGCCGATAAAATCGGTCCGGAAAATCCATCAAGGAGTTATGATTATTTCGAAGAGTTAAACTTTACGAAGGTTTACATAAAGGAAATTATCTCTGATGATTTTGATGAGTCATACGAGTATATTGTACCGAATTCTTGCAAAATTTTTGATCCAGAAAAAGAAGGTTATATTCTTCTCACTACTGAATCAGAGAAAATAATAGGTCTGTTCTATCCTAATCTTCATTATATGGAAGAAGATCTAAAATTGTTATTGCCATCATTGAAATCTGGTCTTCTCACCAAAGACGAGTTTATTAGTGTAGTCGCCGCGGGTAATAAGATCATCGATGACATGGAAGCATATAGTTCAAGGGTTATTAATATTTTTATGGATGAAAACTCCCCTTATCTAGATTAATCGAAGCAATAAGATACAGGGAAAATATAAAAAAGATCTAAACTATAAACTAGAAGGATATGTCGTACCTGAGTTAAAACAAATGCTTAGCCTGGCCATCAACGAAGGATTCAATAAAATTCATCAATCATGGAAAGATAGTTAGCCAAATCCAATATACCTCACCCATATTAATTCTCTCGACGGTGACGGTAAATATAGATCTCCCGGCAATGTAAACATATCTAACGTTATAACGCTCAATTCAACATGTAGTGCAGTCTTAGGAAGTTATCAAATTAATACGGAACAATCAAATCGAGCTCATCCCGCTGATTTAATTTATTCGGCTGCGGTATCAGCTCCTCCGGGATTTTTGATCTCTGACGATCCGACCAATCCGGTATATATGCGATGTCATAACGATTCAGTAAATGAGATGAAATTTCGACTCACTGACCCAGATGGTAATTTGATTAACCTGCGTGGAGAAGAATTAGTTATCAATCTGCTTGTAAGATCGTAAACGATCTTCATCGTAAGATCTTCATCGAAATTACATTGATGAGTAATTCTGATGGATAATTATGTTTGTAAATTGTTTAACGATTTCACATGAAGAGTAATATCGAATTAAATTTATAGAGAATTATTTAAAATTTCTTCACAATTATCAAAATACTAAAAAAATGCCAAAAATGGATATTATTTTTTTTTATCATATCCGAGTGTAATATTTTATCAAAATTACCCAAACATGATGTCAGGACATTATATCCCGACATAATAATTTTGTAAAAAATATATATCGAAATTATATATAAATTTTAAATTTACAAATATGCCTAACCGCGCACAATATCTGTCACCGTAACAGCAAGAACAAATTATCGAATTACGTGGAAAATATAAAGTATCCGAGATCGCCCGCAATACAAAATTGGACTAAATCCACTGTATAAAATATGGACTGAAGCATCCGACGATAAAAAATTTCCAGCAGGATTGGCAGGCACTCAAGCTGGTCAAAATTTAACAAAAGAAATAAATATCATCAACGGCGAGATTAAAAAAGCGCGTGAGAAGTGTAAGACGCTACGAGACAAACACGATAAAATAAGTGCGAACTCCGCCAACATGAAAAAAGAACTTGATGTGAGGCAGAAATTGCTTAATCAGTTGACGAATCTGCTACAAGGAAATATCCGTCTTGAAGTTCAATACCAGCAAGAACTAGATAACACTCCAGATTATGAGGCATTAATAGCCGATCTAAAAAAAATCGCGATGACAACGAAGCCATCATAAATGATCTAAAGTCTGAAATTGACGAGCAACAGGAAGACATGGATAATTTAACTTTTATCAAAACATCCAACGAAGACATCATTAGAATCGCAAGCGATTCCCACGCTGGAGATTCTACTGACGAGTCTATCATAGAAGTGCCAGCAATTCCGACACTGGCGATTCCAACGATTCCACCTAAAAAATCAGTCGAGTAAATACTTACCGAACATTTGTTAGGAAATGCTTGCGATTGCCACGCTGGTTAGTATTTTCTTTTCAATTTCGTCGAGAGCAAGTTTTCTTAGATTTTTCCGCGTCGAATATTTCTTTGACAGCGTCTTCGATAGATTTAATAATTTTACATACCGGCACAAATAATTCAATTTTATCTTTATTTGCTATTACCACCGCAGATCTAGCACTAAAGAGTAACTTAATTATTCGCCATTCATTTCGATGAGATGGTTTTCGACGGTCTCGTGCATCAACGACGGATTTATATTCATCGGTGATCCATTTCGAATTAAGAATATTGCCAGCAGGAACATATTGAGCAATTTTATCGATTTCGTTTTACAACTGAGCAATATTTTCGTCGTTCATTATTTTATATACGGAGATTTTTATATTTAAATCATCGTCAAATCAATCTTTCGTAATCTTTTCATGTTATCGTTCAGCTCTCTCTCTCTCTCTCTCTCTCTCGGCATATTCAAGAGTAAATTCAATTTGTTTATTTAATTCTTCAAAGTCATCTTCGTCATCCCGTAATTCTTTCATGTTATCGTTTAGTTCACTTCTGGCACATTCAAGAGTAGATCTAATTTGTTTAATTAATTCTTCAAAGTAATCGTCGGTAAAAATGTTAACATTTTCCGTGCTAGGTGATTCATAAAAATAATCTTCGTGATATCCATCATCGTCGTAGAGTTTAATCTGTTTATACATATATTTCACATGGTAAGCGTTTTTCTCTCGAATTTCTTTGAGATTTTTCTCATTTTTTTCTCGAATTTCTTTGAGATTTTTCTCATTTTTTTCTCGAATTTCTCGGAGATATTTTTCGTGTATCGCGTCCAGGTTAGTCATTATATAATATGCAAAAAAATTATATCTTTAATTGTTATATATTTTTCAGATAAAAAACATAACAACGGAAATACTATTGGTATACGAAGGAAACCCAACATTTAAACCGCCTTGAATATGCCGAATGATAAACGTCATCACAACAATGTTTTACGGATTGAGATTTAATATCGTAATATTTTCCCGCAGAAGTCATCGAAGGAAAGCATTTCGCTGAATTATACTATACTCGTATGACAGGTCGGCAAGATTGAAATTTAATTTTTGATTCGCTGTTATTGCAATTTTCTCGTTCAGTAATTAGACGAAGATTTTCCAACCGATTATCGAGGCGACTTCTGTTAATATGATCTTTAACTAAACCCGATGGAATCGGTCCGTTGAAACATTCGTATATAAATCTAGATGCGTAATAGGATTTTTGTTTTCCATGTTGTTTAATACTTATCTTTATATATCCTGTATTATTTTTTTTACCTATATTTTTCTTATTTACTCGATGTCTGACAAGACCATCCTGTGAAGACTCGTAATTCGAGTAAATCGGATGCTTAACAAATATTTGATTCATATATATTTTATCGATTTATTTAACCTCTAATTTCTTTTTGTAATTCCCTGTTATAAAATCATCTTCGGTGAACGTTATATTGTGATGCTTCCGATAATATCTAGCAAATGTTCGATATTTCATATACCGCAGTCGAAACATAATCGAGTTTTTCCTTTGATGGCAAATCCGCATCGTATGCATATTACTTTTCCCGGAGATCCGTTTTTAATCTGCTAATTATGTGTTGCACAATATTCTCCGACACATTTTTTCTTACATAGTCCACGATCATTTTTCCATAGCCATTTGCATTTATTCGACATTATATATATATATATATATATATATATATATATATATATATATATATATATATATATATATATATATTTATTTATTTTTTTTTTTATTGTAGATATTATATATATATATATATATATATATATATATATATATATATATATATATATATATATATATATATATATATATATATATATATATATATTAATGGAAGATATATAATGTAACTCAATTAAAGGAAAGAAAAAATCTTAAGAACTTGATAGTAGAACCCTCTAGTAAATATATGGAAAAATTTTTATCAAAATTTGATGTTGTAGAACCTGCTAGGAAGCGGCGAGTATTTGATCTAGATGGTCCGATAAAACCGAACAAGCATAGATCGCAGAAAATTAATGGAATCAGAAAAGCAAAGCAAATATATAGAAGAGATGGAGCTTCCTATGTTTATTCGTCATATATGACAAATCACGACGATGGTAAACAAACGACGAAACAAGCTCGAGAAATATTATCAAAGATAGATTTCGGAACAGATTTATCACCAAAAAGTTACACAATAGACTCGTCGTATTTAACATTTTATAAAGTTCCATCTCGACGACAACGTGAGAGACGTCGTTACGATGAAGTATTTGCGTTGTTGCTTGACATTGAACTTGAAAATCTTCCTGACAAATCCTGGAGAGTATTTCAAAATCGAAATAGAGTAACAGATGGTCGTAGAGGATTGTTTGTACTAGACAGGAATACAAAACCAGGAGCATTAGTTGGAATTGACAGTCGATATTACAATGTGGCATATCCGTATAATGTTATCATATATGGTATATATTTAGTGCCAACACCTGTTGAAAACGAAGTTGGCGGAATGAGATTATCATCAACGTTAAATTGCGTTGCTGAACAAGTCATAGAACATTTTAAAAATTCCAAACGTGGACACGGATTAACTGAACGGCGAATGAAAATCATTAACACGAAGAATAATCGTGTTATAAATACCGGTGCACCAAAAATGGATATAATCGAGTTAGAAAAGAAGTTAAAAGTTTCTATTGTGGTTAAAATGTTTCCCGATAGAGAATTTTATAATTCCGGTTGTTATAGATCTAAAGGAGCTCCTGTAGAAATTCTCGACCATAATTTTCACGCATGGGGGATAAATGATGGTGATTTTCCATCTAGAAAAATTGTTAGATATTACACCGGTAACATGTTCGACTGGATTAACACAAACATGCAAGATAATTCAGTCAATGTTTGGCTGTTTAATGATGGTGAAGGTGAATATAATCAATTTGTTACATCTGATGGGATAATTTACCGGAAGGAATAATTACGAGAAAAATGATAGAATTAGCTAGTCGCTATGTCCCCGATGGCGTGGAGAAATTAACTCAAATGAGTTTTTCAGTTGAGTCAGTCGCGTATCAAATAACTAAAGAAAACAATTCTTGGAGACCAACAAGAAAAAAGTTTATTGAGGACGTTCGTGATAGCTGTATCGAATTTTCTCATGGCGGATTATGGAATACAAAATATGTGTTAGATAATTCTATTAGATCCGCTGATATGATCGCGTGCTATCAGGGAAGTTTTCTTGGTAATGGTGAATGTGGTAAGTACTTTTCTCGATTCGGTATTCCAGATTGTAACATGGTAAGGAGATCAGTCAACGGACCTTTGCCTGATTATGATTTAACCGGATTTGCTAAAGTAATACTGTTTAAACTCGCTGATGGACTTCATCCGATAAGTTTTTTATGGTTAGGACAACATTTAAGTAAAAAGAAATGGGTACCGATTGTAGTGCTACGATGGGGAGTTGATACTGGAGTAATAACCGATCTGATAATATCAGAAATAATATTTAGTAAAAAACAAACTGAAATTTGGCTCCCGACACCCGATAAAGATAAATATTGGAATATAGAATTTATTCGCGATGTAATTAACAATAAAAGTAAAAGGATCAACAGGATTATAATCGGAAAATTTACACAGGGTGAGTACGGATATGACGATACTCGTCGACGTAAGACGGCCAAATTAGTGCTAGATCCTGGCGAATTAAAATTTGTCGTCGAAGATGCAACATCCAAGGGTGTATTTTCTGGACAAACCAGTGCTAAATTATCATCTGGAGAAAATTTTGGAACTATTCTAGAATATTTCGGTGAAGAAATGCCACAAGGTGCTCATTTACGTTCATATATGCTCGCGTATGTGACAATTAATTTACTTTCCATGGTCAATAGATTTTTCCGGACATAGCGGTTAGAGTTGCTACTGATTCATTTTATTTCAAAAAAGAACACCAATGTGTAATTAATAAATACCTCGGAGACGGTAGCACCTGGGGAACCTGGCGAATTAAAAATGAAGAGTTGCATAATTATAACGAGTCAAATGATTACCCAGATAAACCAGAATATCACGTTGGAAGTGCTGACGAATATTCAACAGGTCAAAGTGTTCATGATGCAATAGGCCGTCATAGAATTATATATCAGAACGGACCTGGTGGATGTGGTAAAACAACTCGGGTTATGGAACATTTCGGGGATGAGTTAATAGCGTTAGCACCGACCCACCTACTTGTCAGAGATTTTAAAGAAAAAGGAATAAAATCGGATACTTATCATAACCTTTTTAGATATAGTGGTGGAGATTGGTCTCCTGAAAGAATGGGAACTAAAAAATTACCCCCTGTAATAATGTTTGATGAAGCTTGTATTATGCCTATGTCGGTTATAAAAATATTTTTAGATTGGCTAAAGACGCAGAACGTGGTAGTTATATTCTGCGGTGACCATGGTCAACCACCTCCGTTCGGGGGAGAATCTCCACATTGTTGACTAAAATCACACGTTGATTATTACGAGGAGATGAACATAGATCGTCGATCGCTCGATGAAAAATTAACTAAATTAAAGTCATTGATGAGATGCACGAGTAATGAAAAACAAGCTGCTATATTTCGTGGAATAATACTCGGCAACACATTTGATGAGTTTCTACATAGATGGAAGCCGTGCGACTTGGTTGTAGCTAGTAGAAAAAATACCAGAGATAATATTACTGGGAAGTTGTTTTCTATTCATAAAAATAAATTTCCTGATGAACTCGTTCCATTACAATACCGCCCAAAAGATATCAGATTGCAAAATATTCTAGTTGATATTCCTGGAAATGACGATATTCAGAAACAAAAAAAATAGTTTTAAATGATATCGTTGATGTAAAGTTATCCGATGTCGAACAAGCATTAAATATGGAAAATTCACCATGGCGGCTAGGATATGCGTCTACGATACATTCAACTCAAGGACTAACTATCACAGATACAATTGTCTGGGTTATTGATGATTTCATCGAGTGGGACAATTTAGTGTATCTGGCCGTTAGTAGAGTTCGTCGAATAAATCAGCTTAAACGAGTTAAATTACTTTAAAGTTTTTGTCGGAAGTTGAGTATCATCTGGAATAACTAACAGTTGTTCGCGAGTGAAATTTCTTTGTGGAGCGTCAAAATCTAGTGTATAATATGTCGGTGTATATATCGAGGAACGAGTTCCATATATTTTATGTACTGAAGTGCTCCATATAGGGTCAGTAGATCGTCTAACACCACCTTCTAATTCACCTGGTTCATATAAATATCTCACCATAGATTCCCTTGGAATTCTTTCTTCTGGTTCTGCGATATTTTTTGGAATTTTTTTACCCGAGTTTCGTCATGTATCGTTTTTATCACAGTTGGAAGTCTTTTAACCCATTCTGTTGATCTATCATGCTGAATAAACTCTTTCGCGTATTGATAACTAAATAACTTATCAGCAAGAGAATCGCCGTATGTCCACGCCGAATAGTTACATTTTTTTTTGTCATCGTTGAGGTATTTGCAAAAGGATTTACTCCGAACTGGAGCGAAGAAGTATTTTTGTTGATAAAGTATTTTTAACAATACCTGTGACATATGCGTTAAAAGATCTGGCAGGGAACCTATCGATGGTAGTTTTTACGAAAAGAACTACAGAAAACTGAGCAGGATGTTTTCGTTATTGAAAAAGTGATTAGGAAAAAAAGGAAATAAAGGTTTAGTCAAAAAGCGTGGGTATAGCGATAAATTTAACAGTTTGACAATTTAACCAAACAAATTATGATATAATGCTATTATAAATTTCCTAGTACTTTTGTTTGACAAATTCGCATTTTACTTGTTTACATAACGATATTATATATTGTCTGCGATCATCAGATATCGTCATTAGATTACAAAGTTTAACAAATTCGAAATCTAATTTAATATTTTTATATTGGCATGGATTATTGATGTTTAAGAAAGGTTTGATTAGCTGCAAAAATATTTACTGTTCGGCAACGGTAAAATTAAATTTCATTATTTTTTTTAGCAATGTGACACTTGGCATTATATCGTTCAGTTGTTGGTCTGCTGTAATTAGATCTATCAACAACGGTGCCTGTTTAATCGTCATCATCAGATTCGATGTTATACATATATATATATATATATATATATATATATATATATATATATATATATATATATATATATATATATATATATATATATATATATATATATATATATATATATATATATATATTATGTTACAATGAACTAGCCGAAGCGGTAAGAAAATGTTTGTTGGATTATAGTGTATATTCTGTTGACGTTATTGTAATGCAAGGTGATGCTCAAAAAATATTGCTAACACCAGCAGAAAAAAAAATAATGAAAGTGCAGTAACGACGCTAAAATTTGATCATAATGGTGTTATAAAATTTGCTCATGATTGTTTGACTAAAACCGAGCTATCAAATATCATATCTAAAATCAATTCTAGCATTGTATTTGCTTGAAAAAGTTGATTTTAGTATCCCATTCGCTATAAATTTTACGACTGCTGGATTTATCTTATAATATTTGACTGCAACTGTAATTGATTTGAATTTCATCTCCTCGTCCGTTTCGAGGTTTAACGATACAACAGATTTTGCTGGACATCTAAAATTAATACCACCACCTCGTCCTTTTCTCACATTTTCCTGTTGTGTAACTAGTTCTAGATTTTCCAATCGATTGTCAGTCTTTACGTTATTGATGTGATTAATAACCAGACCATCGGGTATATATCCGTTAAACGTCTCGTAAACAAAGCTATGTCCAAGGTAACTAACTTGATCTTTGGATGTTTCTCTAACAGTTACCCTGATATATCGCATATTGCTCATAGTCCTAAGAACGTTTTTTGTTTTTCTGTTTTTAATAATACCGCGATCGTTAGCCTCGTATAAATCAAAGACCGGATGCGGATGAAACTCGCTTTGTAAAGACAAATTTTCAATGTTGTCATCAGTGACTTTACTGTTCACGTGATATACCCGCTGTCCTTCTTTAATGCTATCGCAGAACAGCGTGTAAATAAAATCTTTTATAAGCATTGCAATCCTCTCAGCATTATCTCCCTTGATGTTAACCTTATAACCCGTTGACGTTAATTTGCCAACAGATGTTATTAACCGAACCAAGTTCATTTCCAGCATATAGGTTGTACTTTGGGTGAAAGTGATATACGTCTTGCTCACGTGCGCTTGTCAGATTTTGTGACATTATACTATTAGTGATCTTTTTGTCTCTAATTTTTTTTTCAAACCTGGCGCATATGCAGTGTGATGTAGAATATCAATTAGATATTAGACTATAGTATAACAATGCTGAAATTGCGTGATATAGCCAAGAGAAGCCTTATGGGAGAACCTGAATAAATAGCGATTGCTTTTGCAGGTTTTGACAACATTTATCAGTTCGATAAACAAGTCGTACTGATAAATTTTACTGCAACAAATCTTTACCAATTGCAACAGACAACTGTGAAACGTGAGCTTGAAAAACACAAAAGTAAAAGATTATTAGTGCAATATCATGCTATATTTTCAGAGCTAGTTGTAATGAAAGAATCAACTGACAAGGAAATTGCAGACCCTTAAATTAACGCAAAATCATGACGTGTTTTGCTAAGGACTGGTCTTTTATCACTAGCTAATGAAGTACGTGAAGAAATTTGGAAAAAATAGAGGAATTCACTGAATTAGGTTCAGGTTGGAAGTTTGAAATGATCAAAGAAATTTTGTTTTACACGATGAAATATGGCGCATTATGCGGTAGTTCGTGTATTGGCCTACCACCAAAAATAAAAAAGTAAAAGATGATTATATATTTACTAGCTTGAAAAAGTAACTCCAATGTTAAAATTAACACCTCAACAAGAATCTGATCACGAGCAAGCGGAAATTTGTTATATTTGTGAAAAATATTTTGATACTGACAAAACAGAACATGACTATTGCCATTTGACCGGACAGTACCGTGGAGCGGCTCAAGATCAGTGTAATTTAAAATTTCATGCTCCAGATTTTATTCCAGTTATTCTTCGAAACTTTCGAGGATATGATAGTCACATTATAGTAGAAGCTCTTGGTGATCCTGATGTAAAAGCTCATCTGAAACTCGATACCATCATCAAATGCATTCCAAATAAATTTGAAAAGTATATGTTAGTTACGCTAGGTAAATTGTGTTTCATTGACAGCCTGCAGGTTTTTGACAGTCTCGTTAGATGAGTTAGTAAAAGGTTGTAGTAAATTTGATAACCTACGAGATTGTTTAGGAGATAAATTTAATCTACTAGCTAAAAAGGGATATTTCCTTTCGAATATCTCAACGATTGCAGTAAATTTGATCAAGCATCTTTACCTGACAAAGACAAATTTTGCTCACAACTTAAAAATGAAAATATCACCGATCACGAATACAAATATGCACAAGATATCTGGAAAGAGTTTGATTGTGAAACTTTTGGTGATTATCATGATTTGTATTTGAAAACTGACATGTTATTATCAGCAGATGTTTTTGAAAGTTTTCGAGAAGTTATGACAATTACGGACTAGATCCTTGTTGGTATTATTCTGCCCCTGGGCTGCCATGGGATGCTCTGCTAAAGTTTAGTAAGGTAAGGTTGGAATTACTGACTGACGTTGATATGTTCAATTTTATTGAAAAGGGTATCAGAGGCGGTATTAGCGTGATAACGAAGAAATATGCTGAAGCAAACAACAAATACTTAAAAGAGTATAAACCTGAGCTTCCCTCGAAATATATAACTTATCTAGATTGTAACAATCTGTACGGTGGTTCAATGGTAGAACCAATGCCTCTAGGTGGATTTCACTGGATCACGGCTGATCAATTTCTATCGGAGACAGAAAAAAGATAACCGAAGATGTTTTATATTTCGTTGAAATTGATCTTGATTATCCAACTTGGCTACACAAACTGCATAAAGATTACCCTTTCTGCGCGGAATCGGTGGTCATAGGTTATAGTTTGTTATCAAAAGAACAACAAGCGTTAGCATCACCAAGGCAACATTCCATAGTCAAGAAACTGATTCCAAATTTGCTTAATAAACGTACTTATTATTTTTGCATTACAAAGTTTTAAAGCAAGCAGTCGATGCCGATCTCGTGTTGAGAAAAGTTCATCGTGTACTAAAATTTAATCAGTCGCCGTGGATGAGAGATTACATTTACTTGAACACTTCAAGAAGAGCTGCAGCAAAAACTTATTTTGAGAAAAACTTCTTTAAACTGATGAACAATGCTGTTTTTGGTAAGACGATGGAGAATATGAGGAAACGCGTAAATATCGAACTAGTTAATGATGTCAATCGCAGAAACAAACTTACGATGATTTTGTGAGCATGAAATAGTTTAATGAGACTCTTATTGCGATACAAAGAAGAATAACACATATAAAGTTAAACAAACTGATCTACGTTGGAGCATCAGTGTTAGATTTATCAAAGTGGCTGATGTACGATTTTCATTATAATTTTGTTAATCAGTGGCCGGGCAGTAGATTATTGTTTACTGATACTGATTCGCTCGTATATGAAATCGATTGCGAGGACATCTATCAGGACATTGCAATAATCGACATCTATTTGATCTTTCTGATTACCCACGTGACATTAAATTTCATGACAATACAAATAACAAGGTTATTGGTAAATTCAAAGATGAAATGAACTCGAGCGCTATCAAATACTTTATTGGATTAGGCAGCAAAATGTATGCCGTATTATTAGACAATAATTAAATAACGAAAAAGCAAAAGGTCTGCCTCGTGATTTTGTTAAAAAGTTTATGAAATTTGATGACTTGATGGCGGTGTTAATTTTATGAGAGCTATGGCAATTCGGACTAATAATTATAAGCTTGAAACATATGTCACTATCAAACGTCGATTGAGTAATTTTGATGACAAATATTATTGCGAGAAAAATGAGGTAGATACATTTGCACTTGGGTATTGTAATGATGATGGATCTATACTCGACATTATCTTTTCCGACTAAAATTTTATCTAAACTTATAAAATAACGTTTAAAAATTTGACAGTGACAAATAGCTACAATAGCAAAAATCAAATATCTGATGATGGACGCAAACAATTAAAGTTGAAATTAATATCGAAATATCAGGTACATGTTTTAGTGGAACATGTGACAAGCTAAAACTTTCACTCATCAGATCTGATACCAGCGAGTATTTCAATTATCTCGAACAATTATATCAAAAGTTGCTAGCGGAATTTAAAAACTTTCACAGTCCGATTAGCCAACAAAAATATACTAAACTTACAATTGATCTCGATCGGTCAAAAATATATTTTATCGACCAAAATATCCCCTAAACAAATCACAAATAAAAAATTTGTTCGAATGTCGTCGTTGTGTGAGTGGTAAAGTAAAATTTAGTCTCTGCTATCATGATAATGAAGTATTTCTAATATCAACAATTGAAACATTAATCATTGGTAACGAGTTATAAACTTACCTTTCTTCTGGTTCTGTGAACGCTATTTCAAAACGTTAAAAAAATCACAAATACGTAGTTTAATTTCCGCCTGTCGTCAACTTTCAATGCCAGATTGATTTTTAAAGCGCGTCTTGCCTTTTATATGATGCGTTCGAGAACATTCCACGGATGCGCATTACTGTTCTGGCAATCAGGCAATATCTATATAACTCATGCTTGTTACCAAAGATAGAGAGCTATGATGATTCACAACAACCTGATTTGTATGACACACCTGGCTTGCTGATGACTAATACACCTGGCTGACTACCTGTCTAGAAAATACCTGGTGGGGTAGTGTGTGACTAGTATGACGACAACACACCTGACTTCGACGCTTTGGAGTAGTGGTGGGTGTGGGTGGGTTTGGGGGTCTCGGGTTATCTAAAAAAGGTCTTTGAGTTGAAACCCTGGTTTCCTATTACTACTGTATATATATGTATATATATATATATATATATATATATATATATATATATATATATATATATATATATATATATATATATATATATATATATATATATATATATATATATATATATATAGAGAGAGAGATATATATAGATATAGATATATCTATATATATATATATATATATATATATATATATATATATATATATATATATATATATATATATATATATATATATATATATATATATATATATATATATATATACATATATATACATATATATATATATATATATATATATATATATATATATATATATATATATATATATATATATATATATATATATATATAATATATATATATATATATATATATATATATATATATATATATATATATATATATATATATAGATATATATATATATATATAGATATATATATATAGATATATATAGATATAGATATATATAGATATATATAGATATAGATAGATATAGATATATATAGATATATATATAGATATATATATAGATATATATATATATACATAGATATATATATACATAGATATATATATACATAGATATATATATATATATATATATATATAAATTTACAGAGAGAGAGATTTATAGATAGATAGGTAGGTACGTAGGTTGGTAGGTAGGTAATTAGGTAGGTAGGTAGGTAGGTAGTTAGATAGATAGATAGATAGATTGATAGATAGATAGATAGATAGATAGATAGATAGATAGATAGATAGATAGATAGATAGATAGATAGATAGATAGATAGATAGATACATACATACATACATACATACATACATACATACATACATACATACATACATACATACATACATACATACATACATACATACATACATACATACATACATACATACATACATACATACATACATACATACATACATACATACATACATACATACATACATACATACATACATAGAGAGATACAGATATATTCAGAGAGAGAGAGAGTGAGAGAGAGAGATAGGTAGGTAGGTAGGTTGGTAGGTAGGTAGGTAGGTAGGTAGGTAGGTAGGTAGGTAGATAGATAGATAGATAGATAGATAGATAGATAGATAGATAGATAGATAGATAGATAGATAGATAGATAGATAGATAGATAGATATTGTTACGTGTATGCTCGTACTATTTGTAGCAGAAGAAAAGAGCGAACGTCAACAATCTTTGTATCTTTTAGCAAAATATTTTATTTTCTTTGATAACATTGTAAATATTGGTAAAATGATTTACAATTTGTCAATATAATTACTCTAATTATATGTACGTAACGATATAGTATACTTAGAATTTCGTTTTGTTTTAACAATACTGAATCGATGGTACAGGCGCTAACTTTGATAATACTAAATTTAGGATAAAATTATAAAATAGACAAAATAATACATGTAGCATCACATAAACAAAGATAAAGTATTGAAAAGTAAAAGAAATAAAATCAAATATCACATAACGTAAGTGACATAGAAAATGAAATTAACTATTCAAATGGCATCGAAAATACAATTCACATACCTGAGAACATTGTACTAAATACACCAATGCTGTCAGTAAAAAGTGGAAAGCTATAGCTATACAGTTTATTTCAATAAAATTTCTATAATTGTGTTCATTTCCACACTTAAGCGAGTAAAAGAAAGAAAAGAAACCATCATGCAATTATATAAATGTTAAAACTTTATGAACATCACGTACTGGTTAATCTGTTGCCAAAATAAATTTTGACATTTTAAACGATTCTGCTTGATAAATGTATATTTTACAGATCGATACTCGACTAAAATGTAAATGGACCACATAATATATATGCCGTGGTATAGTAAAATAAATCACTATCAAAGAAAAATAATTGATAATATCGTCAAAGTTACGATATAATCTGTATTGCTACTAGTATCGTTACAGTAACGATCTAAGCTATGCAACTGAGTCTTCCGCTAGGTCTCTCTCTCTCTCTCTCTCTCTCTCTCTCTCTCTCTCTCTCTCTCTCTCTCTCTCTCTCTCTCTCTCTCTCTCTCTCTCTCTCTCTCTCTCTCTCTCTCTCGTCTAGAACACCATGAGTGTAATTTGGAAGCGAATAAAATCATTTTTTTTTATTTTTGCATTCTCGATATTTATAAAACACATAGTGTGATCCATCGCGCATGCGTAGACTACATCCATTGAATACATGCCTGATTTATATGTGCACTTTTTACTGGGTATTGTTTGACGAAACTATTTCTTCTTTACCAATTAAACTACTGTGGATGTCGTCTGGCGTAAAAGTCATTTTTCCCTACATATCTTTAACTACACTACCTGCCCTCCCTGCAAATTCTTTACATTTTATAATCGTTCTCTGTAAAAGGGTTTTTAGTAGTAGATCTTTCAACATATTATAATCGTTCTCCGTAAGAGGGCTTTCAATATTAGATCTTTCAACATTTTATAATCGTTCTCCGTAAAAGGGTTTTCAGTAGTAGATCTTTTCAATAAGGGAATATTCTTTGCTGGTGGGAGTTAAATACCTTAAATTCAGGTTACTCAAATAAGTATTTGTCTTCATTCAAAACAATCAGTTGGAGAATAAAATAATAAAATGTGGATTCTTTAAGCCCTTGAACTCATATGTTGCATTCAGTCAGCCTAATGTTAGTCCTGCATGTAAACATAAATATAAATATCAGCGTATATATAATCACAATCTCCACTGAAACATTAAAGGGCAAATAAGGGGCATTATGCATTTTGAAAAAAAAAAAACACCATTTTAACGATATGCACAATTTTCTTTTCTCAGTTAAGTGGTTTGTTAGCTTCATATTTTGCAAGATCTTTGTGGTTCTGTACCAATCTCCTTTTAGTTGATTTCCAATCTATGTCAAAGATAATAAATATTTGTAATTTGTCTGCATGCGGCTTCTTGCATGCTGTTTATTCCATTCATTTTACGGCAGGAGGATACGGTTAAGGATCTCTTTATTAAAGTAATTTAAAAAAAAAACAGTGCAAGGGTGAAAAATATATTAACTACGTATCAGTTAACTTTATTTTTACCTGATTTACAATCTAATGGTCCCAGCGTTGACATTTTTTTATATTATGTAATCGGATTATCCAAACTGGACAATGAAACAATTAACCATCGGCGTAATACCCTAAGCTGTCTTTCCGGAGATAAGTTCACAATCAAAGACAAGCGGAAAATAACTCACCCAAACGTCCGTGTCAGGTTTGGGAATAATTAGTTAGCTTACTATTAATTCTTTAATCTTTGGAGTGTTTAAACGGTCCCTGGACGTAGGTACCTGTAGGTACCTCGGACTTGTCCACCACGTGACCCTATAAATAAGACGAAATAAACCGGAAGTCACAGAAAATAAACTGTTCTTATAGGTGACTAGAATACAAGATGGGTACTTGGAGACTAGTGTTGTTTTTATTTCCATTAACGGTCTATAGCAGCATTACGACCAATACTCGAAGTTCATATTCCAATACATGGAACTTGCTCGTTGGGAAAAGTTCATCACAAGTAAGTTTATTTTGCTCAGACTTTGTTTTTATTTAGAAACACAAAAACTTTCTTCTGCAAATAATTACGTCTTTTCCTTTCCTTTTCTCTTTTAATTGGTATTTGTGTGGCTTATTTTAGTGTAACAAATATTTACACAATAAAACTACTTCACACATAATTTTAAAAAGTTAAATATCTATAGGACTTTTAAATGCCTTTTATACTTTGAACATAATGATAATGATGGTAATAATGATAACGACAATGATAATGATGTCGCCAACGATAACGATAAGATTCAGAGTTACATAATTAACAGACAGTTAATATTCCTTATACTAAAACAAATATATACCAATACAAATAATTAGTAAACGTTTACAAAATGAATATCTACTGCATAAAACAAAACAAGATAAATAAAACAAAAAACAAATTGAAAAGCTACATAAATCGTTATTTTTCACTCATCGGTGTACTACCTGTTATAATTTCCTTCCAAGTTATTAAAATGCAGTCACTAAAGTCTCTGAAGGTCAGAGATACTTATACAAATAATTAATATGATCATTAATTGGCGGCCATCTAAAGGTGCTGAAAAGATAGGAATACGGTATCGGTTTTCAACTATCCATGATATTTTAAAACACCCACGCAGTTAATTTATTTTTGCAAGCTGCATAGTCTCTGTATTTAAGTCTAATTTATGGCTTCTACTTACAACAATGTAAAAACAAAAATTATACTGCACAATCTTTAGAGCAAGAGATCACGTGTATTTAATTATGGTCCATACGGTACTGTGTAAAAATTGCAAGCGATATTATGTATGTTCAAGGTTCACGTTTTTTTTTTCTTCTCAATATTAATACGTGTACAATACTGTGATAGACTTTTTGTGCAAAGCACGGCAAAAACTAGCAACTAACACAATACAAAAAAATTATAACGCATCAGAACATTTTGTTTTGCTTCAGATGGTCTCCTTTAATGTACCTTGGGAAAGAACTAGACTCTGGCGATGTTTGGCTCAATGACTACAAACTACCGTTACATTTGAGTAAAACAACGTTAAAAATCTAACTCACACACAAATCATACATACAATATGTGTCAATATTTACTAATTCTATATATCTTTGCATTTTAAAAAATGGATGTTCATATGATACAATTAATATTTCATTAAACTAAGGTATAAAAATTTAGATGCTAAATTGACGAATAATGACGCAAATGTGCGAATAATGCGAAGTTTCTTAAATGTGTGACTTTTGTTGGTTTGAGTAATAACTATGATTAATGAGAGGCAGATTAAAGTTGTACGATCAATTCAAAAATGAATTTAGTAACATGAAGGATGAATACAATCGACTTTTATGGTCCGTTACCATGATTATTTTTTTCCAGTGATTCATTCGACTGATTGTTTTATTTTTATCTTTTTCTTAATGTTCGCTTTTTTTGTTATTATTTTTATTGTTGTTGTTGTAGTTGTTTTACTTCATTATTGTTATAATGTCCTCTTACTAAGATATAGAAACACAAAAATATATAATAAAAATTGTTATGTGTTAAATGTAAAGATTACCTGTCATATCCCTGGTAACTAAAATCTGATAAGACGCCTAAGATATATTTGTCTGTCTGTGATGAAGTTACCGCTGACCAAAGTCGTCTGATAAACATACTGTCTCCATAGCTGACAACTCACCGGGTTGAGTTAGAATGAATCACCCACCCCAATTATGATTAATTCTAAGTGGGATTTATCTTACTACTTAAATGTATTTAAGTTTTATGGTCTATCATTGTATAATCTATAGTGAAAATTCTCTCTCTCTCTCTCTCTCTCTCTCTCTCTCTCTCTCTCTCTCTCTCTCTCTCTCTCTCTCTCTCTCTCTCTCTCTCTCTCTCTCTCTCTCTCTCTCTCTCTCTCTCTGGCACAATTATACTCCCAAAATGTAGTGTGTTGATAAAAAAATATCCACTACTGCTGTTGAAAAGTGATGAAAATCTTGATATTTATTTTTTTCAGCCGATGTACCCGACAACTGTAGGCAATTTATCTGTCATTCCAACTGTAGGAGTCAGAACAGATCCAGAATCATTCCATCATATCACGGTACCCCCCTCCAACGGAGCCTCAAAAAATGAATCTGTTGCATCGAAAATCCACATGTCTGGAATTGACACGGACAAAGTTAATATCAATCGAAATTTCACAGAATTCTCTAATTCGTCACGTCTGGATCTGAATGACACTACCATCAGTGTAAGAAATACTGGAAATACTGGTAAGTAAAACCAAATGTTTACAAATTTTAACGTGTACGCGCGCACGTGTATGTATAGCTGTTAAACGATGATATTCATGAGATTAGACACCAGCGTACTGAGGAAACACCTCGGTTGAAAAAAATGTATAATCTTGCTTCTACCAACTATTTTAGCCAATAATATCGTAAAATCATGATTTGACGGAAGTTCCCAGTTTACACGCTTGGTGCTTGTTTTGGAGTGTATCTTTCTTCCAAAGCTGGAGATACACACGCCCGATACCATGTCCTGGATTGCACTATGCAAAACTTGTAGAGAGATCTCCGATATCAAATTAAACGATGCAAAAACGTATTAATTCCCTTTATATCCAAGCATCGATTACTAACTACCTAGCAAAATTATAAGAGTGGCCGAGTTGTCTAAAGCGCTCTCCGTTACAGATCACTGCCATCTCACCTCGGTCTGCGTGGGTTCGAGTCTAAGATTCGGTGAATGTGGATATATAAGAAAGCTTGCCAGTAGCTTCTCGTAGGTCGGTGGTTCTTTCCCCGGATTTCCCGGTTTCTTCGTCCACCGTTAATAAGGCCGCCTTGTATAGCCTATCGTGTACTGAAAAATGGCGTTAAGCCCCAAAACAACAATAATAACAATAAGAGTAAAATATGGTCCATATAACAATCCCTGGTAGTTTTTGTAATATTGTTGGGACACGGGTGATACATTCATACCATACACGTCCAATAAATGCAAATAAATCTACGACACTTACGAAAGAAGTACATTAAAATGATATTTGAATTCACGGTAGAGTTATACCGAAATTTCCTTGTTTATTCCTTTGTGTCATTTACCGGTTTCCTACTGCCCCTGCAGTCACACGACCAATAGAAACCATTACCTTTTGAACGGGACTATGGTACTTCACGGACACTTGCGATTTTGACCTAAATTCACTAAACGTTAACCATGGAAACTCACCAACACTACAAAACGTGACGTTTGCTCCTACTAATAGGCTAATTATTTTGAGCCCAGGAATATTTATTTCTATTGCACCGAGTTCCCATAATCAAACAAGTAATCACACAAATCTAACAATTCCTTACAACGGGACAATATAACCATATGCCCCTACTCTAAATTTAGTACAGTATGATATCTAAAGCAGTGGATTATTCCTAATAAAGTATAATTGCATGCCAACCAATCAATAAACACACACACATACACACACACACAAACACACACACACACACACACATATATATATATATATATATATATATATATATATATATATATATATATATATATATATAAATATATATATATATATATATATATATATATATATATATATATATATGTGTGTGTGTGTGTGTGTGTGTGTAGTTGTAGATGAAACTCTTATAGGGGATACAGTTACTTAATACTAGTATGTGATTTGGATTTGATTTTAACGTAGCTTTAACAATCTTTCAGTCTTATCGCTACGATGTGTGGCAGTTTATGGTGATGTCGGGCACTGAGGCATCACGCCGCAGACATGAAGCACGGTGTCACACCCAGTCATATTATTCTGACACCAGGCCCACTAGTCATAAAGCAGCAGGGGGGTGTAACCCTACAAATTTTTGCGACAAAATCGATTAAAGCCTCAGAATGCCAAATGGAGCCTTCCTACGAAATCTCATATTTTAACCAAAAAAAAAAAAATAAAGACCCCATTTTACAAATGGAGCCTTAGCGATTTTGTCGTAAATACATTGTCATAACCACCCTCAAAATTGCTGCCAATAATTGCTATCATTGTTGTCATAACCCTCCCTGCTGCTAAAAGGATTTCAGGGTTAATACAAATTATTTAACCAAATATTTATTAGCTTTTCACAAACAGACTAATCGATAATATTTCACCACGTAGATCAATTAAATTATTTGACTGATCGGTGAGTGTAAAATTAATTCTAGTTAGCGAATCATTTTGACATTGGATATAGACTGGATTAGTCGGATTCTCAACAATTAAAAATCCTGGGGGGCTGTTGGTGCAAATGAATAAAGAATATAACCTTGTCGAGCTTGATTTGATTGTTCCATATTAATTTGTTAACTTCCTTCGATTACATCACACGTTAAATTAAGTGCGATCACTGATGAAATATCCACATTGTTCGGTGCGATATGTCTACCGTCGCCGTTTTGAGAATTATTGTGAGTCAATATAGTTGGTTTGGGTTGTTTATTTTCCCATTCGTCATGAATTATTCTGAATCCCTCGTCGATGACCGCTCTAAGATTTTTCTTCAATTCTGGTATATTATATCCTGGTAGTTTAAACGTTGGAATATCTTCAACGGAGATTTTATATTTCTCTGCACAAAATTTACTTAATTCAGGATCATCTGCTATTTCTTGAATGTTTCGAGAATGATATTTTTCTGCGTCATCGATAATTTTATTACATGTAGCTACCACGCTGATGAATTCGTCTTTAGTGAGAGAACCGGATCTTAGAGATACTAGCAGTAATGAAAGATCATTATTTATCGCTGTGAATTTATCAGTAATACGACGTTCATCTAACTCATTAAAGTTTTCATTCAACTCTTTTTTTAAATTTCTCCTTCACCTTTTCATCCCTCTCTTCCTTTAATCTCCTCATCCTCTCCTTTATGATCTTAGAAAAAATACTAGCCGCGACTCCCGCGATCGCCTTGCTAAAGAGATCAGAAGATGTATTCATGCGATTTCTATTACTTTCTACTGGATTTTCAGGTCCTATTTCATCAGTGACGTAATCAGATTTTACAGGATCGGGCGTGGAATTACCAGCACTTCTAGGTGGATCTTCGGGCCATCCTAATACTGTTCTTATTGAACTGTTATAAATATCTACAACATACCCAGGGGAGCCTATTTCAATTGTAGATGATAGTGTTGGTTCATGAACTGTTATCGCAATTTTTGATTCTTTTCTAGTAATGGATTTTATTCTACGTTGTAATTCATTATTAATTTGCTCAATTTAATAGGATCAAGTTGGTATTGAAACAACGTTCCAATCTGGAGTGTCATCTTTTTTATTCCTATATGCAAATACCAAAGAATTATTAGGTCTCTGACCACCAAATGAAACCGATCTGATATTAGGCCAACTATGATACACTCGTAATTTTGCCAACGCAATTTCCTTTACTGAAACAGGGGAAGGAAAATTCACACTGAATTTAGGGTTTGTTGACGATATTGATATCATGCTTGTTTTCCGCAGAGTGGTATTTTCTGCTATCCGCTGAAGTAGTTGAATCTCTTGCGACATTATTATTATTATTTACAATGTCTAATTTTGCAATAGATGAAAAAACGCTAGCGTTTTTAATCGTAGTATCATAAATACGTATCATCGCGGAGAATTCGTCTTCGGTAATTATCGTATCATCAATCGATGACGACATCAGCGAGGATAATTGTGAGTAACCGTTAGATACTGCTTGATGTTTTACTATATAGTCGTTAAGTTTTTCTTGAGAACACGATGATATTTTTTTAGTAATAGCATTTGCAATTCCAGCAAATGTTGTCACCGCGGAAATAGCAATTGGGACAGCAATCGGAGCTACCATTGATACTGAAGATAGTATAATACCAGCACCGGCCATTATACCAGATATCGAGTATACTGTAACATCAATCGCGGTAATTCTCCTGCGATACTTTTTAATTTTTATTTCATACTCATCAATGAGTGTTTTGAGTTTTGTTAAAAACTCTTTTACGGTATCATAGCGATATTGCGATGATGGAATCATATTATTTTAAAATCTCAAGTGGTTTCTAATTTTTAAAAATTCTAATTCAGATCAGCTACAAACTCCATGTACCATACAAATGATGTCTTATTTAAATTAGGATCAGTGCTTGTTATTGTAAACCGTTTGCATTCACCCACGTCAATAGTCGTTGAAATCACGTTGTTGTATCCATATGAAGTCGATGATGATATATTAAACTGGTTCAGTGACACTATAGTTAATCGATAAATACCTTTGTTTGACACAGTGAGAGTTATTGTATTCTTATTAGGTTCCCAATCTAATGATCCAGAGAAAACTGTGTATACCATATTTATGATATTCCTCTCATGAGGAATCTTTATTTTTTCAAGTAGCGGAAGATTGTCTGTTTTAAATTTTGTAATATCCTTGATATATTTTTTAATATTACTAATGCTATCTCTAATAATACTAAATCCAGCATCATTAATATTTTCAATATTGGATTTAATTTCATCAAAATTGGATTTAATTTCAGCGAGAGATGGAGAGGTTACCGCTGGTGTTCCAAAAAATCTATTAATCCTGTTAATTTCCTCAAAATTGGATTTAATTTCAGCGAGAGATGGAGAGGTTACTGCTGGTGTTCCAAAAAATTTATTGATAATATTTCTACGAAGGGAAGTATACGTTGTTATATGTTTTTCAAGTTCTTTATTTAAATTTTTTAATGCATCTGTAATTGTAGAAACAAATACACCTGGTTTGAGTTTTCCATCATTTGAATATAACGCTATTGTATCTTCAACGACGTCACGTCTTCGTATTAAGACATCATCCAATGAAACATTACTAGATTTCAATTTGCCCTGGCGATCTTGAAATACAACTATTTCCCCAGGATCTACACTTGATAGGTTTAATGTCTCGGCGATTTCATCTTCGATTATTTTTTTTTACATTTTCGACAGTGAATTTACTATCGGTTTCTGTTTTTTTTATTCTGATAAAGGTCGTCCCCAAATATCAATCATTATACAAAAACGCTAACGTTTTTCTAAATCATAACGCTATCGTTTTTGCCATTGCCTGCTAGTATATTCATTAACAACAACATGTGGTGGTTTCCTTGGAAATCTAGATATCTCTGCAAGGACGTTTAATACTTCACGACCGCATATCGGTGGATCATTTAACCGTTGTGTTGGTAGCGTGGAATAAAAAATTGGAGATGACTTTGTTATTGTGGATACATATTGCATGAATTCTTTTGGTGGAGCTAATCCATATGAATCAAAATAGACAATTCCACGTGGATCAATTGCATATACGACCCAATGAGTTCCTTTTCCGCTGCTGTTATCAAGATTGATAATACCCGTTTCATTTTTCATTGGTTTTGACGGTAATTGATCTCTCATGAAAACTCCTCTAAAGTTTTTTATTGATAATGATTTTACAGCATCAATTAAATCTAAATTGGACATTGGTGAAAATCCTAGGGATTTTTCCACTAATAAGCCGTTCCTGGTATTCTTAGGTCCGTGCCCTTGTACCAATTGTGTGGAGTTCCTGGTAGTCTTAGACCCTTTCCTTTTTTTATAACCTTTCCCAGTAGCTTTTTTCAGGGCCAATCCTGCATCAGTACCAACAACTCCTAACGCTGCCGCCTTCGCAACCGCTGGGGCAGCCGCTGCAATCAATGCTGGCATAGCAGCTAACAGCGGGAATATACCACCTGATTTTATCATACTGGCGATTGCTGCTTTCGAAAAATTAATTTGAACTCCTCGTTTGTTCTTTAGCGCATCATTTAAATGTCTTATTTTACGATCTGTCAATGATAATTTATGTGCACCACCGGACATTTGAGTGGGTTTCAGCGTTATTGTGGTTCCACATTCTTTAGCCGACTTTGATTTCAATTTCGTGACCTGACCATCAGTCAACTGGACATTAACAATACTATATGTCATTCTATTCTAAAATGTAATTTACACTTTCAATTGATCTTATTGTGAAAATCCTAACTACATGTTTTCTACTGGTGCATAAATAAGTCTTATTCGTCCGCCAATTCCTTCTAACAACATTGATTTATCAATGAGAATGACAGCAACTGCTCTATAATCAGCTATAGCACCACGTTGTACCAGAGCTTGGAAGTATATATCAACAACAGATTGTCTCATCATGTCAAGATGTTCCAATGAAAAGTAATAAATCGGATAGTGTTTTTCAAAATCAATTTGCGATATTTGCAAACCAGTATCAACATTTTGATCACGACCCATATACGACAATATTCTATGATATACACGTGCTACGTTGTTGTTTTCATAATCAAGCTGTACAATCTCTGCTGACTCTTGTTGTCCGTTTATTCTCAACAAAACTTCACTTACTCCTAATTTATCAAATATCATATGACTAGATAATTGACGACCCACTCGATTTGCATCCTGTAACGCTATATAGATATGACGTGGAGCTGAAACACCTTGTTTTGATGCTAAGTGCCATGTAAATGTGTCATTTACATTATCCTGCTTCATATCAGTCGTTGTTGTTAGCCAACTTAGCAATGATTTTCCACCTGTGTCCATAAACGATAGTAATTGTTGCTCTATTGTAACTGCTGGTGTCAAGACGGGCATCCATAGAACCAATTAATTTTAAATGACTTTACCATCATCAACACCGTTAGCACGCCAGATTGCATAATTGTCATTTTCTTTTCGCACTAACACAACCGTATGCTTTGCTCCATAGATGACTTTTCTGACATTTCTACAAAATCCGAAAATGTGATGTAACGGAATTGCACATGAAAACCGTCGATGCTGTCCTTTCAATACTCCTTTTCGTGTTGCAAATCCTAGATTGAAATCATTATTGACTCTTTTTAAAATGTCGAATGGATTAGCTGAACCTTCACGGTCTGGATTATCTGCGATTTGTTAATCAGCTTCTGCAATATTTGCCGCAGTTAGTACTTTAAGAAATTGATAATGGTCAGCATGATCAGAGGTATCCTTAGCAAACATCATAGACGGACCAGCCGACCTTGAGTAATCATCAGAATATCTCGCAAGTCCGATTATTGTTGTTGCAATATCAACATCTTGTTCTATTGATTCAATTTCTTTTCCATCAATGATATATCTTGCACTGTTAAATAACGCCATAATGCCATTATTTTCGAAACCAACTCGGATATTTGGGTTATCCTCATATGGTGCATCAGCTGCAACATTTGTTACAAGCTGTCCTTCTACTTCAATAAATGCCTCACACGGCAAAAAGTATCTACTTGTATCTTGAACTTGAAGTTCAACTCTCCCTCGTTGATTAGGCTCTCTTGCAGGATAGGCATAATACTGATAGTAAATTTTAGAATCATCTTTATTCACTGGTGCTGCCATATCAAACGCTGGATCAGCAAATTTTTTAAATGCCATTTATACTAAAACGTTATCGTTTTTCTAAATGTAGTAATGCTATCATTTTCGTTTTCGTCTGACATTTTTACTATTTCCTCCAAGACCGCTTCCAGCTATCATACTTGCAATATTACTACTATCTGGTTAAGTCATTGCTAATGATGCTAGTTTTTGTACCACTGCGTTATTTATCACTATACTGACATTTGCAGGCATCATTGTTGTTGAAGGTAGCGGAGTTGAAACTATTTGTGGTGGTTTTCGTCCGAATCTAGATTTCACCAATGACGTTATTCTATTCTTTGCGGTAGAAAAGGCTGTTCCTGCAAGATCTCCAACAGCGTTAATTCCCTTATTACGAATAACATCAATGGCTTTCATCGCTAATTGTTTAGCAATTGGTGCTACTTTTGGGGCTATTCTTGTGAATAAACCCGCTATGGTATTTCCAAGGCCGTCTCCATAGTATGCCTTATAAACGGGCAATCTTGAGTTTACCACATACACGTTTGTTGGTTTATTGTGATTATAGTGTACTATCATCTTATTTGAAATGACTTTGTAATTTCTAAATGCAAGCATTTAGAGATTTCAATCGCTATAATAACCACTAAATTTCCCTGGAATTCCGTCCCTTAACTCATCCAAGAGTTCTCGATACGTATGAATATCAATTATCCCACCTTGGAATAATCGTCTGCAAATATCAAATGCTTCATTAGTTATTTCGACTGAGTTATTCCCAGCTCGCTTACCTCCCATAAGAACCTCAAGTCGTGATATATCATTAATGATATTACTAGGACATATATGAGAATCATGATGAGAACTTCCATAACACTCTCCTAAAGAACTTTCTGATTTGGAAATGTTTTGAATTTCTGGAGATTGTCGACCTCGACGTCGACCTCGACCTCGTCCTCGTCCTCGACCTTGTTGTTGTTCTTTTCGTTGTTGTTGTTGTTCTTTTAGTTGTTGTTGTTGTATACTATACCTATTAACTCCCATTTGAAAATCTCTGTAATTCAATGTATCCTTTTTTAATTTGCCGGAGATTTCTTTATTAATTTTAAATAACCAATCCACCCAGTCATCACGTTTTATTGTGTTTTTTTTATACTCGTCTTTTAAAAATTCCCCCCTGTTATAATAACTTTTTATAGCGAAGTCACCAAATGACGCATAGTCTTCAGGTTTCAGCAATTGAATTCGTCTGATTTCTTCTATAGCTTCATCAGTGAATTTCTCGTTAAAAGGAACACTTTTTTATTGGAACCTTTTTCAATAGAATCACTAGCATCTTCAACGGGGTTATCATCAATATCAATATTACCTATTTGTTGTATTTCTCGCTGAGCTTGTAACTCATCTGAAAGCTGTTTTATCCCCTCCTGAGTTTTTTCAGTTTCTGTAGCAATCTTTCCCAATACATCAATAATAGGTACTGCTCCCTCTTTAGGGATGTCGCCGTATATAGCACGTTCTGTTGCAAGTTTCATATCTTTAGTGGCTTTAGTTACAGGGGCAAAAAGCTGTTCACTCCCAATAGAAAAGTCAGTCTGCGCTTGCTGTCTAAGTTGTAGTTTATCTCGCACGTTATCTCGAATTGGTATAAACTTTTTCAGTGATGCTAACCTCTCGCGGGCTAGTCTGGTAGTTAATGCTTCTGATGTCATTATTGGAAATGCTAACGTTTTTTCAATTGTGGGTTTCAATGCTTGCATTTTCAGACTCATCAATCAAACGTCTTATAGATTTCACTTTCAAAGCAATCTCTGACCGAACTTGGTACTGTTCCCCGAGTTTCTTTCTAATTGCTTCAACTATACTAAATAGCCGAATGAATAAATTAATATCATTGTTATACAAAGAAACATTAACCGCTTTTTGGATTATTTTTATCAGTGAATACATTTTAGGTAGGACATATCTTCCATGTTTCAATTGTATATCAATTTGATCAAATTCATTCAAAAGTCTGTCTTCATTCAAAAATTCAGAAAGTACGATTCCTTGATTTCTTAAATTTGATATTTCTGTGATGATAGATGTAATATCTTGAAATTCCATTTATTGAATATTATTACTAATGTATTTTCTTATCTTTAAAATATTTTTATCGAAGATATTCATATACAAAAAAAACAAAAACATATACAATGCATATCCCTTCCTCATTCGAGTTCCGAGGCAAGAAAGGCATACATTAAAGACTTATACAATACCCTAACCCCCCAATCGAGTTCAAGGGCGGGTTATATGGGCATTAGACGTGAAATCCAAGTGATTTCTTTACAAACATTGAACATATAACATGAAGCCTTATTTGAAAACCTCTTTCGCGCCAAACGACTTCAAAGAGGCCCAGAGGGGGGACAGCACATTCTTGGAACTCATTGAGTGCCTTCGCATTAAATAAGCCCAAGGGGCCACAAACATAGATCTCCCAATTGGAAGCTCTAACGTAGCAAATGCTATATTAGGTCTTCCGGAAGATATGTTGTGGGGGGGAGACAGTACATTACATATAGGATGATTATATATATATATATATACAATGCGATTATATAGGATGATATATATGCAATGCGATTTTATAGGATGATTATATATACAATGCGATTATATAGGATGATATATATATATATATATATATATATATATATATATATATATATATATATATATATATATATATATATATATATATATATATATATATATATATATATATATATATATATATATATATATATATATATACAATGAGATGATAGGATGGTATATATACAATGCGATTATATAGGATGATATTATATATACTAGGGACAGTACATTACATATAGGATGATATATATATATACAATGCGATTATATAGGATGGTTATATATACAATGAGATGATAGGATGGTTATATATACAATGAGATGAAAGGATGGTATGATAGGGACAGTACAGGACGATACAAACATGAAACGACGGGGCGGACTTACTACACCCAATCTACCAATCAAAAGCAACCCATGAAATTAACCATAGTTGCAGTTGAAAAAATTCAACCACACCATGTCAATGGCGTGGGAGTTTTGATTGGCAAATTGGGCTTCGTTTAAAGCCCCAAACTTATTACGGCTCATATTATATATAAGGTGATAATAAGACTAGTATCGATAAGCGAGTGTGTATTTATTTCCCTAGTATTTCATAGTGAAAATTGTGTAGTAATTTCAATGGAAACTAAATATTTAAATAAAACATTAAAACAAGAAATACAAATGTTAAATAATAGCAATTTTTTTATTAATTTCTATAATATTACGATTAAATAATCGTAATAATAATGGATTTACATGACGAGATAACTCTGTCATGGGGGATCCCTGTCAATTCAGGACCTGCTATTTCTTGAATGGTTCGAGAATGATATTTTTCTGTGTCATTGGATAATTTTATTACATACCACACTAAAAAAACTAAATTACATGTAATGCGCTTTACTATTTTGACCTCACATACAATCTATTTTATTTGTAATTACAAAGTAATTTCATTTTCATACAAAATCTAAACAGCGCTGTTAACGTACGTAATTGGGATTTTTAAAAAATCTATTAATAGAACCTTGACCCAGTGTCTTGTGTTACACGCGCGTGTTTCGGTACAATAACCATATTTACTATTTCTTTATGTGGCTGTTCCGGCTGTTCCAGCTACTGTCATTTACTTTTTTAATACATGCATGCGTGGATATTGCGAATAAGTATTGAAAAAAATATATGTACACAATGATATTAACGCGCGAAACGCTTTTAGTGTTTTTCCTATTGAAAATCGACTACTTTGCCCCATGGTAATTGATCTGAATTGTAAAATCATGCAAAAATGACTAAAATAGCATAACTCACTATTGAGAGTTATCTTGTAAATAGGAAAACTTTATTCTATGTCCATTTTTCTTTGAGATAGCTGTTTGATAAATCCCTTCAGCAACTTTTTGTACTGAAGGAATACATATTCCAAAATATTTTCCCGCAGCATTCATTGATAGAAAAACTCTTTCTTCATTCGTCGTTGTATCAAATGATTTAACTCCCTTGCGTCGTTTTGAGTATTTCCCTGTCTTTCCTCTTTTTGTATTCTCTCTTTGAGAAATGCATTGTAAATTGGAAATCGCGTTGTTTAAAGGAATAGAGTCAATATGATCAATAACATTACCATCTTTAATCAATCCATAAAATGCTTCATATACAATTCTGTGAACGAAATAGTTCTTTCTTCCAGCAGCAAATTGCAAGTATCCTTGATTATTAACAAAACCAATTGGCTTTTTCAGTCTGCGGTTTCTAACATCACCATCAGCAGATATTTCATAAATAACAAGTATTGGATGTGGTATGAATTCTTGCTCCATTTATATACAATAATACTATTTGTCTAATTCATTATTTGCTTTAATTATAAATCTATTAATGTAGTCTTGAGGGGTTTTTATGATTTTGTCTTTGACAGAGTCATGGTTAGGGTCAATAATAGCGTTTTTTATTCGTTTATCATAATAACGTTTCAATTCTCTAAACCGCTTACCCCCACAATTGATACATAATTGTGATTTTCCTCTCACACCTACCCCACAATTTATGCATGGTGCCGGGCCTGTCGAATTATTTCTGACACTCTGTAAGTGATATCCACAGAATTCACCTCTACACGATTTATTACATGGAGTTACTGATCCAATCATAAGCCATTTGCAGTGATTCATTATATATAAACAAAATTTTCTATTTAAATACTTGTCTTATTTATATGAATGAAGATTTCAAGAGATTATCGGCAATCAAGCCTTGGAAAAATATTAAATTCAATCTTGATAGAACTCTCGAAGATGTACCAAAAGAGAGAATAAATAATAGAAGTCTGATTAGAAAAATACGAGATTGTGTTAATGAGTTTAAACAGGACGGCGCATCACACACCTGGTCAACATTTAAAATCGATGGTGTTGTTTATGCTAGAATGAATGATGAAACAGCAGCTATGATACTATCACAACTTGACAATAAACGGTATTTTCTCAGAGTGAAATTCATTATCAATTTAGAATCGGACGATTGGGTTATAAGAGACAAATTTGTACAAATTCTCAAAGATAGGACAACAGTCATTGTTAGCCGTGATTCCAGACCAGGGCTGTTAACTGGAATTGATAAACCATACTATGAAAAAGCGTATCCAGAAACAGCAATTGTTTATGGGATGTATCCGTTAAATAAGAAACCTGACATTGGAAAACTAGCACCAATGGAACAGTCAACGTCAGTAGAAAAACCACTCAATTGTGTGGCACAACGTGTCATAGAACATTTAACAAATGCACTCCGTGGGAATAAATTAACCGATCTAAGACGTAAAAAAAAAGTCAATGGGAGCTAACAGTGAAAGAGAACGGAGCAACTATTTCCGATATAGCTAGATTGGAAAAGTCGTTGAGATTTCCGATAACCGTTTCAACGATAACTGGCGAAGTATTATACGAATCGAAATACAATAAAAACGGAGCTCCAATCAAAATTATTGATCATAACAAGCACGCATGGACATCCGCGGTTACAATATTCCCGCGAGACAGAACAGTGAAATATATCCCAGAAGAATTCACCAAGGATGTCATTCTCACTGAAGAAAGATTATTCGATGCTATTGCTAGTTTGTGTAAAAACGACCCTGTATCAGTATGGCTACTTCATAGTTTTGAAGATGAATAATGTCAATTCAATCAATTTGTGAGACCTAACGGTGAATTATATCGTACTGAAAGTCTACATAATAGTATGAAAAATCTAGCAATAAGTCTCAGTGAAAACGCTAGCGTTTTTAATGGAAAATCCGACGATTACGAACAGTTACTTACAAATTGTTTTACAATTCCATCGGTTGCAGCTCATTTTGCAAGAAAGAAAAATAATTGGAAACCAACACGAAAAGAGTTTTTACAGGATGTTCAATCCAGCTGTTTGGAATATTATCATGGCGGTCTATGGAACGTTAAGTACAATCGTGAAACTATGATATCAGTTGATATCGTTGCCTGTTATCCAGGAAGTTTTCTAGGATATGGATTCGCTGGTGAGTATTTTAAACGGTTTGGACATCCCACACATGAAATGACTCGCGTTGCTATTAATGGACCACTGCCTGATTTTGATTTGACCGGTTTTGCTCGCGTAGTATCATTTGAATTCGCTGAAGGACTTCATCCGTGTTGTTATATTTGGATTGGTAGACACATGGCTGAAAAGATGTGGTTACCAATAGTGTTATTGCGATATATGATTGATTGTAAAATGTTAATTTCGTTGATTGTCAGCGAAGCGATTATCTCATATCAAAAACAAACCAATGTCTGGTTACCAGAACCAGAATGTCTTGATAGTATAATCGATAAGTCTAGAAAACATATTGATGCTGACGAGGAGTACATCATTGAATGGTCAAAAAAGATATTTAATCAACGAAATTGTGAAGCAAAGGATCTCGGCCGAAGAATAATCGGTAAATTTACACAAGGTGGAAAAAAAATTCAACTTTGAAAGACAATCCTCACGATTGATTATAGATGATGCCGAATACGACTTCGTTATTAAAGATGCAGTAGAGAAAAATAGATACGCAAATTGTAAAACAGCCTTCTTGTCCAATAAAACAAAGTTAGGTAGAATTGTTACTTACAGTGATGGAGAAAGCTCTGCATATCTACATTTGAAAGCTTCTATGCTGGGTTATGCATCTATCAATTTATTTGCAAAGATAAATAGATTTCCTAGTATAGCAGTTAGAGTTGCAATTGATTCAATGTATGTCGATAAAAAATATATCAAAGAGGTAACTAAATTTACTAATAGCGAAGAGTCTTGGGGAACATGGCGAATTAAACATGAAATACAATGCGATTATTCTGAATAAGCAGACCTTGAGGTTAAAAGCAGTTACCTGAAAAACGATAATTCTATCAGTGAAAAATCCGAAGGATTTTCTATGTCTAAAGCACCACCGATATCAGATCCAATTTGTAGATATAAAACAGTTTATTTAAACGGTTGTGGTGGATCTGGAAAGACAACACGTGTGATAGAATTATATCGAGAGAGAACGTCCATGATTGTACTCACACCAACCCATAGACTAGCGAGAGAGATAAAACAACGCCAAAAATCCAAAGAATTTTCCGTTAAAGCTTGCACGTATCATAGTTTTTTTTTCGATACAAGGGTGATGCTTGGACTCCTGAGCGAATGGGTGAGAAATTTATTCCAGCGGTTATTATTTGGGATGAAGCATGTACTGTTTCAGAAGATGTATTAAAAATGTTTCTTGATTGGTTATTGCAAAATAATACAAAAGTTATATTGTGCGGCGATCATGGTCAACTACCACCATTTGTTGGTAGAAGTCCACATATTTGGTTAAAAGGATTTGTTGATTATTACGAAGAATTGATACTGACTATAGAGCACTCGATGAGCAGTTACGTGAGTTTAAAAAACTAATTAGATTACAACCCGATAGAATTCAATGTGAAATAGTGCGTGAAATAATTTCTGAAACACCTATGAAAGATTTTTGGGAAACATGGAGACCAAATGATTTTGTAGTAGCAAGTAGAAAGATAGTCAGAGATGCACTTCAGAAAAAGTTGTTTGAGCTACACAAGAAAAAATTCCCAACGTTTCCAGTGCCGTTGTGTTATAGACCATTGGATACACGAAAGCAGAATATTGAAGTTGAAATTCCAGGCCAGACGGAGAAACAGATTCTAGTGTTAAATGATATTGTGCTAGTTGATATCAATACTGTAAAAGATGCATTATGCGCTGATAAATCACCATGGACGCTTGGTTATGTAACAACAATACATTCGTCACAAGGATTGACCATCACGGATACAATTGTTTGGATAGTTGATAATCGCATTGAATGGTCAAATTTAGTCTATCTCGCAGTGTCCAGAGTACGACGAATAAATCAACTACGAAGGATTGTTTTCGATGATGATTTTAATGCAAACGATGATAACACTGATATTAGCATCATTAATAAAAAAAAACTCTCTGGTTACAAACAGCAGGACAAAAAAAAAAACAACGAGAATTTGATATTGATGCTGAAGTAATAATCGCATTAAAAGAACAACAGAAAAATCATTGCGCCAGTTGCAATTGTATAATGCACTGGCAGTATTCGGATAAAGACCCTCGACAATTCACCGTAGACAGAAAAAATAACAGTCTTTGTCATGTCAGAAACAATGTGATGTTGACCTGTCTTGAGTGTAATAGACGTAACGGAGCTAGTTAAGACCATGTGGCGGTAATTGAGTATCGTCCGGAATGACTTGTAGTTGTTCGCGTGTAAAACCACGCTGAGGTGCAGTTGAATCCAATCTGTAGATTGGGTGTCTACCAGTTGATCGCGTTATGGTTGAAATTTTATGCATAGTAACACTCCATATAGGATCAGTAGCTCTTCTTTTACCACCTTCAAGTTCTCCTGGTTCGTATAAATATCTCACAGTAACATCACCGAGAAGTGGCTGAGTGCTAACCCGCTGTGGTTGTTCGGGTATATATTTTTTTTTTATTGCAATATTTGGTTTCATATTAATAGTTCGAGTAATCTCGTTATTTAACGCTGCAACTACACTCGGTAACCTTTGGACCCATTCACGAGATCGTTTTTCTTGGATGAATTCTTTTGCATATTGATATCCAAATAACCGTTCTGCAAGAGTTCGATTAAATCGTTCTACAATTGCCTGATCACGATGTAACGCAGTATGTCCCCGTCGTATTGTAACATTATGAGTTTTCATTGTTGATAGAACAGCACCTTGAAACTCTTTGCCAGGATCAACTTGTAATAGATTTGGCCATCTTAGAGGACCTCGTCGATAAATCCTTTCAAATGCAGAAACAACTTCAGAAGCTGACTTTGTTTTTAATGGTTCTGCTTGTTTAAATCGACTCGCAATATCAACTACAGTTAGCGCGTATTTGTAACCATGGTCATGTGGTAAAAACAATAAATCAGTCTGATGAACATCATTGGGTACGGTAACATCAAAATGAGAATAATTAATTTGTTTAGGCGGTGGTAGATAAATTTGCCATATAGCTTGTTTGGATAACCAATCTTTTGCAGTGGATTTTTTCACTTTTGCAGCTATAGCGAGTTTACTAATTGCTGCTTTACCCCTCCAGTATCCTTTCGGAGAATAATAAATAGATTCCATACTATAAAAACACTGGTGTTTTTAATTACCAGCACCTAATACTAATTTGCCTTTCATATCTGATTTGACCAACCATGAAGCCAATTTTTCTTTGAAGGATTTATCGGGAATAGCATTTAACGCATGAATTAATTTTACATCCGCGAGATGTCTTTGTTGCAAATTATTGCTTTTATATGCAACATCATGAGCATGACATGCCTTATCAATAGCATTTATCGGATACTCACCAGGCCGGGGCTGATTTTGATCATCAAGTCTGATATCTAATCTCGTTCCGGGACCACAGTAACTATATCCTGGAAGGTGTTTTTCTCCGGGTTATTTTGCCCATGGGGTCCCGGGGAGTTTTCCAAGTTTTGCGGCAATATCACCTCCGAGTTGCTTTTTTTAAAAAATCTAAATTTTTTTGTACCACATGTTACACACTTACCAGTAAGCGCTAGTCTATTGTTTTTATTTGTAATGGTTGTCTGATCGGTTGTATCAGTACGCTGTTTACATGTAACACAATATAAATCCATAATTTATATATAGAGTTATGAATATAATTGATTTTTCAGCGACTAAAAGAAGAGAGCCGGTAAAACACCACGCAGCGCTTCCGAATTCTATCCGTGCCATTATAATCGGACCATCTGGATCGGGTAAAACACAATTGCTGCTTAATTTGATAATGCGATTTATG
This sequence comes from Potamilus streckersoni, assembly GCA_016746295.1. Classification (NCBI taxonomy): domain Eukaryota; kingdom Metazoa; phylum Mollusca; class Bivalvia; order Unionida; family Unionidae; genus Potamilus; species Potamilus streckersoni. The sequence goes on from JAEAOA010000570.1 coordinate 92,350, forward strand.
AAGTGGGATAAATTATATTTAGTTGCCCCATCCGTAGATGATCAACGATGCTATGAAGTGCTAAAAGATTATAATGAAAATGCATCAGAAATTAAAGGTGAAAGTGTAATCGACTTTATTACTGATATTAATGATGCACCATCAGTAGAAGATCTCGATGGAGACATAAACAATCTTGTAGTATACGATGATGTAATGTTAGATAATCAAAAAAAACCTGCTAGAATATTTTCACGAGGTAGGCATAAAAACACTGACGTGATATATGTCACTCAACGCTACACTCAAATTCCAAAAGTGATTCGCGATAACTGCAATATTCTTGCTGTATTCAATGGCGTTGATACACATACGCTACGAAATATTTGGCAGACATGGTGTTCCGATATGGACTTCAATGGATTTAAAAATTACTTTAGTCATGCTCAGTCTGTCCCATATGGATTTATAACAATAAATTTACACGACCCTCGGTCACGATATCGTATTGGACTTGATCAAATATTTGGTTAAATAATTTGTATTAATCAGCAGCAGGGGGGTGTGAGATGACAACATATTTGCGACGTAGATGGCAGCAATTTTGAGGGTGGTTATGACAATGTATTTACGACAAAATCGCTAAGGCTCCATTTGTAAAATGGGGTCTTTATTTTTATTTGGTTAAAATATGAGATTTCGTAGGAAGGCTCCATTTGGCATTCTGAGGCTTTAATCGATTTTGTCGCAAAAATTTGTAGGGTTCACCCCCCCCTGCTGCTCATAATGCTAACCTCTTAATTCTGAGCTCTTAGTGAGGCAGCTGTTAGGACCATTTTTTTCTCTTTGCTATGACTCAGCATTTGTTCGAACCCGCAATCTGCCACAATCGGGGCAAACGCTCGTATTAATTCTTAAGACAGGACAAGATATGCAAACGTCCTCTTTTATCAAAATGTACCAATGTCTCCGTGATTTTGTCAAATAACGTACATCTTTAATTTGCATGGATAAAACAAAGTCCTGGCTTGCATTGCTAAATTTCGTATTCCTTACATACATACATACATACATACATACATACATACATACATACATACATACATACATACATACATACATACATACATACATACATACATACATACATACATACATACATACATACATACATACATACATACATACATACATACATACATACATACATACATACATACATACATACATACATACATACATGCTTACATGCTTACATGCTTACACACATACATGCTTACATGCATATATACATTTAGTATTTGTCGCTTTATGTATTTGCTACATACAGCATTTAGGGCGTAATGTGTTTTATATCTGTTTTGCACGAATTATAATTTTTGTTAAAGTATGCGAATAGGAATGATAGAATATGGATCATTTTAAAATGTTAGATTTGACGCACATTGCATGTTTAACAAATATTGTGTGTGCATATGTGTGTGGATTTTTTTTACATGTCGTCAGTACATTGAAATAGTACATATATAAGTTACAGGTTGTAATGTTAGTAGTCAATTTAAATTTCCTTGTATGTTAGCCTTTAGAATTTTAATAGTCTTTTATGTTAGCCATTGGAAAATGCCTTATATTTTAGCCTTTGTAAAAGCTATAGTTACAGAGTTCTCGTTTTTCTGTTATTAATATATATTTTCTTCTTTGAAATATTTTTCTCGTTGCATGGCAAATAATTTTTTTTGCTTGATATACAGTCATTCTTTTCACAACCACTTGCGTGCAAATCAGCACTGCATGATGGATTAGATTTGAAAGAGTAACGATCGATTGATTGACGTTCTTTTTCAACTGTCTTTTTCAGACGGTGTCGTTTACAGTTCTGTACGGGTTGTAATTTTCTTTGGAGGAATTTTCTTCATTTTGTTTGCTGGAATCAGGATGTATAAGGCAAGGACCCGTTGCAAACCCGAGAAGTATGAAGACCCGTTGAAAATTTGAGGAACACATCATTCAATAAGCTCACACGTTGCTATTAAGAACTGCTTATTATTTAGGTCGTCCGAATTTAAATCTGTACAAATGTGATAGATTGCCAATCGTGATATATTGACAAATGTGATGCAGAGCCAGTCGTGATACATTGACAAATGTGATTTAGGTCTTCCTAATTCAAACCTAGACAAATGTGATACATTGCCAATCGTGATGACAAATGTGATGCATTGACAAACGTTTTGAACAAATATGTGTACGAAAGTAATAAATGTAATTTTATATTTCAATGGCATTAGTCGCCCTTCAGTTTACATGCCTGATACAATTTTCAAAAAACTATGCATATATATTTGAAATCTTTATGAAGTTATAAATAAACAATAATTGATAAGAGATAAATGACAATGTAAAAGTTTAGTTATCAAGACAAGTTAAACGCATAATAAATTTATTTTTATTTTATGATTGTTATGAACGATCATCTGGAGAATGTTCATAAAGTCAACTGTTCCAATCTTCACAGTGTTCAAAACAGTGTTCAAATCTTCAACTTTTCCAGTCGGCACAGTTTTTAAACAGATAGTTTTCCTTCTCCGCTGTTTTTAAAATGCCAAATGTTTCGATCTGCACAGTTTCCAAGACGTCAGCTGTTCCAATATTTTGTGTTCAACTGTTCCATCTTGGACTAATGCTGATTAGGTCAACATCAAAACAAAATTCATTTTTGAGGTATAAATGCATTTTCCAGACGGATGCGTTTCTTTGTTTAAGAAATGAGTGGACGAAGTGGGATGGACGTGTTAATGTTACATTTCGAGTTAACATGACTTTAATATAACTATGTGATCTTGTGTACTAGGATTATATGCGGTTGAGATCAAGTATGTCTTCAATTATTGTCAGGCGAGATTCTTGTACATTTACATCAAAAAGCTCTTCCGAAGACAAATATGTTCAAATTTTAAACTTTATCATTATAAATATTGTTTGGGGTTTTGTTACAATCCCAAATAATACCATTTTTTTCGTTTTCTTCATTCTGATAACATAACCATAAATTCCATAGAAATGGATGTATTTTGTTTTTTCTTAGTCTCATCCTTCTGCTTTAGTTTCGTTCCATTTCCTAAAAGATTGTTAAAATAAAATCAAACGTAGCCTGTTATATAGCATATACCCAACCATATATGTAATCCACAATGTATATACCCCACCATGTATGTACCCCACCATGTATATACCCCACGATATATGTAACGAAATATGTAAGTAACCCGCCATGCTGTAACTTTAGGCCTAATTTAATCAACATCCGGGTTCATTGAGAGTGGTTATGTCTTCTAAATTACTGATATGGCATTGGACAATGTCTGAATCACATTTCAATCTCGCTTAAAAATTATCACGTTCTCAATGAAGCCAAAATCAGCAGAACACTTCCTCTTCATCTTTGGTATTATTCCAAAATTTCAATATTTAAATCTCAAAAGATTTTTCTACTTTTATAAATCCTCTGCCGTCCTAATCACGTCAGCAGCGTCATCAAAGTGATGACAACTGTTAATCAGGAAAGTGTTCAAATTAAGATTAAATTATTGTTCACTAATATAATCTTCTTAGCTCGGATAAACGAGCTTTCTTTAAACGATGTAATGTTTGGATCAAAATGAGGGACGTCCTCGATAAAATGTTTGTATCCTTGTTATCTAGATTTAAGTTTGAATTTAATACTTTACATAAGTACTTACTTTGATACACATACATACAAAAAAGTTATTAAAACGAACAAAATGAGGTAATGGATTTAGAAATTTGTACATATTTCCTATGTTTTAGATCAATTTCTGAGAAAGATTGATACGTCAATGTGTAATTGAAATTTAACATTTTGGCACATAAAACTGGTCTGCTACAACTATTTCATTCAACAATGAGTAACATCCATTTTACTATATTACTGATTCAAACAGTCAACATTTCATAGACCAGGAAGCAAACCTTAAAAATGAAATTGCAGATTAATTTTTCAATTTTTTATTTCAATTTTGAGATTAGCCCCCATTACTGTTTGATATAATAGTATATAATAATATTATATTTTTTATAATAGATTCAACATTGAGCATTTAAATTTACATTTGATTTAAAAAATTGATCAAATTTATATTTGATTTACAAATATAGATGAAGAAATAAAATTACAGAAGTTTAAATGCATTTTCGAATTGACGTATGAAAGACACAGTATAAGAATGTAGAGAGAGACAGAGACAGACAGATAGACAGAGAGAGAGACTCTATGCAGGCCTCAGACGAACGGCTGATATGAAATCAGAATGAAAAGAGATACTAAAACTTGGACTAAGCATAATAAACACATAGAGAGAAAGGAAGAAAGAAAGAAAGAAAGAAAGAAAGAAAGAAAGAAAGAAAGAAAGAAAGAAAGAAAGAAAGAAAGAAAGAAAGAAAGAAAGAAGGAAGGAAAGAAGGAAAGAAAGAAACATGTTATAACGATCTTCAATAAGTTTTATATTGCTGAACCAGACACATGAGGTAACAATCAGTTAATATCATAGGAAAACACATTATAAATTTATTTTGCTGTTTTTTTAAATAATCGTGATCAAGAAATACACAAAAATGTTTCATCACAAGATAGATTGAAATGGTAAGAATATACTACAAAGTTCAACCTTTTAAATCGGCAGAAAGATTAATCCAGTACTTTCGATGCTAAATCGCAAGGCTATATAAACAACTACTCCCTTATTCTGGGGACATGCATATATACAGACATACAAACACAAAGACAAGTAATCAGAAAGACAAATAAATATAAACACACGTACATGAAAATAAAAAGCATCTCGAAAATATCTTAAATAAAGAAGGATGGGGACAAAAAAAACGACACAAACGCCTTTAATTTTGTGCAACCATTTTCACATTTAATACATGCTTCTTCAAGCACAAAATCTTGAGAAATAAACGCATGACGTCTTTATATTATCAAACAACAATTACGTCATTAAGTAAAGTCATAAATGGTATAATCCTAAGTCTTATTCCAATATTTCAATACATTTTAACATCAATAATCACTCTCTACTCGATTTTTTGCCAATAACTATTGTGCATGGAGACATGAATAGACTCATAAAATAAATTTGTTGGATTAATATATTAGATACTTTGTATCCTAATGTCCTTAATACCAATATACTATATAAAATTGTATGATGTTTTAAATTGATAAATTGTATATCCTTTAAAACAATATAATTATATGTATGACTGTCTCTAATTTATTTTATTATTAAATAAGCCATATAAATATTGACCAAAAACAAGTGTGTTCCATCACATGAAGTTGGCGAAATATTTACTTACCCAGAATCGGTGTTACCATTATACTCGGTAACTTGTTTTCACGTATCTTTCTGTCTCGACGATGTTACCCCACAATGTCCTTTCCTAATGGATTTTGTTAGATATATCGATGCCTTCATTGTCTTGCTTTATCGCACACCATCTTATATTCTTTTAATGCATTAACTTCATTTGAGATTTTCAGACTAAAGTGATTACATACCGGTAGTTAAGACTATCTTTAATTTCGCCCCTTTTATTCTCTCTTCATGTATAATTAACTGTGCTAATTAAAAGACAAAATAACTAAACTGCTGATAGAAAGATTTTAGTCATTCGAAAATAGGGCATTTTTACATATTCTGCAACCGGTGATTTACTGTAGGCAATTAATGTTTACGCAATCAAATTATTGATACGTAGACAGCTGAAAGAGATCAGTTAACTTCGTGCAGGCCAAATATGGTCTGTTTCAATGAATATCCAATTGCTATTTCTTAAAACAAATCGATTTGATTTCTGATTGAGATGTGGCAAACTTCAATTTAGAGAAAAATATTTCGTGTTCAGTACTAAATTTAAATTCATTCAAATAAACTCTAATGTGTGTTACAAGTGTACGTGTACGTATCGGAAATTCAACACGGGTTTATATTCAAAACTTTGTCAGCCGTTAAAAGTCGTCTGTCATTTGTCGTCATAAGATTACGCTAGGCATAGACTGTTGGCACTATATACATTCTTTTTATATCTGTTTCTCTCTCTCTCTCTCTCTCTCTCTCTCTCTCTCTCTCTCTCTCTCTCTCTCTCTCTCTCTCTCTCTCTCTCTCTCTCTCTCTCTCTCTCTCTCTCTCTCTATATATATATATATATATATATATATATATATATATATATATATATATATATATATATATATATATATATATATATATATATATATTGTATATATATATATATATATATATATGTATATATATATATATATATATATATATATATATATATATATATATATATATATATATATATATATATATATATATATATATATATATATATATATATATATATATATATATTACTAAATTGTCATGCTAATGGATATGCTACGCACGAGTATGTATCACACCGAGGACCTGTACCGAGGACCTAGAGGTAGTTAAATAATTTGCCGTTTATAGCGCAGCATAAAAATCCTAAAAATGATGTATTTATGTCTAAAAATCCCGTTTTTAAGCCTCAGAAACGCCGAAATCAACTATAAAATAATATTTCCATAAAACCATCCTTAATTTGTCCTTCTCTTTTATAGTAAAATATTTGTATAATTTATCGATTTTTATAATAACATTTGTGTAGAATTTCATAAAAATATTTAGGGTAAACCACATAAATTTTCCATAAAATATCAATATAAAATCATCAAAAAAGACTACGGATAGTAATTAGAAATTTTTGATTGAAATAATATTAAATAGATAAAGGAACGCGTTTTCAATTTACCATCCATTGGTCAAAATAATTATTTCATTATTATTCCTCATAATATCAACATGCTGGCGTTCAAACTAACAAAAAAGGTTGTTACAAAATTTAATTCTTCACACGAAACTGGTGTCATAATGAATGTAGATGATATGAGGTATGTCAAACTTATTTGCGATATGAAGAAATCATCATCGTATGCAGAATTAAAATGCAAAAATGTTAAGAAAGTGGATTAATGATCCTAAAATAAATGTGTACGAGCATAGTTTTAATAATCTTAAGCCGCTACACAAAACAAAATTGTTAATGGAGAAGAGTGTGATACAGAGGGTAGGAAGAGCATTATATATGTTGATAAGAACATCATCGAAAATAGTGGATTAGATAAAGTATTTTTAGTAAATCTCACAGATGAGGTTATAACTGACTTTACTTCAGCGTCAGAAGCATTTGCAAAACTAAATGTTAGTGAAAGAGATACCATATCGGGTAAACCTATTTGTCAATTGGATGGTACAATGTGGATTTGTTATAATGTACAAATCTCTGATGATGAAAAATCGTTAAGCGAATGGTAAAACAACTCAGATGTATATTTACAACAATCTCAATAAAGAAATGTGAAGTATTAAAAAAGAACAACGACGGTGTAAAATTGTGGACGACTATTATATAAAAAAAGAAAGTATTTTTGCTTAATCTCGTAAATAAACAGACAGTTAAATTCAAATTCGATAGCAATTTCCGCACTATGTTTTAATGTAGATAGCGATCTTATTAGATCTAAGTATAATATTTTTGGATTGGATGGATTGTCTTGGATTTGCTATATCGCAAGAAACTTAAATGAATAAAAATCGTTAAATTATTGGGCTGCAGAAAGGGATATATATATATATATATATATATATATATATATATATATATATATATATATATATATATATATATAGATAGATAGATAGATAGATAGATAGATAGATAGATAGATAGATAGATAGATAGATAGATAGATAGATAGATAGATAGATAGATAGATAGATAGATAGATAGATAGATAGATAGATAGATAGATAGATAGAAAGATAGATGAGTTTATTAATGGGTGCATAAAATATCAAATTTCAATTACTCAATTGATCATGTTATCAAAATGACTTTGGAAGAAAAATCAAATATAAGTATATTCAAAGATGATTTACGTAGATTGGTGGAAGCGCAGAAGAATTTTAAAATTATAACTGAAAATGATTTAAGTAGATTGGAGGAATCAAGGAAAAGGCTTGAATTTTTAATAAAATATGCTACAGAAGAACATGTCGAAGAAGAAGCAAACTTGAAGGTGTTTGGGAATTATATCGCAGAAGTATTAATGAGTGAATTGAACAAAGAATATATTTTTTATCTCGTAATAGTCTAAAGCGAGTGTACTAATTCCATCGCCTCAGACAATAGTGTTTTTCGTAAAAGTTGGTTAGCGTGTTTTCTCGATTTATCAGTCCTAAGTTGATGTTTATAAGATCTGATCGAGTACATAGTCGCGAAATGTTTGGACGAATGTTTAAGAACATTAACATAGTCGCTATGCTTGATATCATTTTTAACAACATACATTTTTTATTACTCCTTTGAGTTTCTTAGTTTAGTTATTGTCCGCAGTCTTAACCAAATACATTTTGCTGTGCAGTCCAACAAACTAGAGAACTGGACGGAAGCAAAATTCATATTTCATTATATCCATAACTTTGTTATTGCTAGAATCATGGCATGGCGAGTCTCTGCTAACATTTGATAGATGGAATTCGTTTGTATGCGCGTGATTATCTTCATACACATCATAGGTAAATATTTGATAAACTAGTGAATCAGTATCAATGAAAAGTAATTTTGACTTTGACCAAACTCGTTTAACAAAACCGTAATGAAACTCGTACATGATCCACTTTGAGATTTCCAAAACGCTAGTACCAACAAATATTGGTTTATTAAGTTTTATACTTGCAAACTAATTCTAGGTTTTCGTTGATAAGAGAAGATCCAGCAAAGGTATCCGAGGCTACCAACTTGCTCAAACGTTTTTGATTATTGACGATTTCAATATCTACTCATTTCCTAATGTTGTACATAGTCTTGCCAAATACAAAGTTGTTCATGAGCTTAAAGAAGTCTTTTCAAAGTCGATTGTTGCTACAGTTCTCATTTCGTTGTTAAACTTGATATACGGCGACATCCATTTTGATTTTCTCACGCGAAGTATTTTATGAATTTTAGCTAACACCAAACCGTTATCGAAGCTTGTTTCAGATTTCTGTAATGATAAACATAATTACGTTTATTGAACAAATTCGGAATTCATTTTGGTATCGTGCAAGGTGCTCCAGTACGATTTACTAATTGTTCCGCAGACAACATTGAATCATTCACGATCATCTTCTCTGGCAGAAACGGATAGTCGTTATGCGAATCGTGCAGTGACTTTGGATAATTGACGTCAACTTCGAGATAACAAGTATTGCCAGAGTCTGGTACATCAACGGCCAAGTTTTTAGTATCATTGAGAAACTCATGTACTACAACCCACTTATCAACTGCATAAGGCATCGACTGAGGCATTGCCCAACTCTATAAAGCGTTCTTATCGAAATAAATGATGTAACTTTATTCAATATCAAAATTATGATCCGAGACGTACTTATTGTTAGCTCGAGCGTATCTATGACTTATGATAGAAATACCGCCGCGCATCGCTTTCTCAAAGAAAAAATAAATACATATCTATATTGTCATCGGTTATCAACTCCGTTATCGTATGAGTTATCTTGTATAAAGCGTCCTGAGAGAGACCAGGGATGGATAAATAATTAGCTGAGTCAAGTTAATATTGATTTATTGAAGTAGTTCGGAAACTCTGAAATATATCATCAAATAACAGCACGTCTTGAATAAGATATACGTCCATATAATCGCCGAGAGTTTGACAACCAAATACATGTACTGACTAAACATTTTGAGCGTGATCTTTTTCAACGTCAGAGATATTCTCTCCGGACAATTACGAATAAAATTTATCTTAGCTTGGCGAACAAACTTCATAAAGTATATCGAGCGAAGTTAAATGTTCATATGGGGATATTCCTTTCTTTTTCATAATGCTAGAATTATCACCGAAATATTTTTCTAAAGTAAATTTACTACAGTTCCTAGCTAGTGAGTCTAATGAATCAACGATAAACTGCATGATATCAACGAACCTCAGCAGACCAATGGATACTGCCATAAATTTCTCGTAATTGCTTTGTATTTCAGATATAGATTTTTGTTCTCGCAAAGTTTAACAATATCCGGATGTCCTAGCGAGGTTATAATGAAATGGACGTCATAACCATGAAAATTGTGTGCAAAACAAGGAATGAATTTAACTTTGAAAATTTTATCTTTCCAGTCTTTATGAGCTGCTCCGAAATACTTTCCAGCTTTATAACAATAATCTAACGTTGTGGTCGTATCTGGTGGGGGTTTCTTCGTTTTCTTTTCATTAGTAGATTCAACCTGCTCAGTTTTAACTGTCACCGGCACATATTTTTTAACGAAAATTTTATTACAAATATTATATTTTCTAACGTTAACATAATTGTGATGATATTTTCATCAGATATATTGATTTCGGGCTTCATGTATAGCTTCTTAGAGATTTTATCAGTTTTGATAAACAAATTTTTAAGCAGCCAAACTGCGGCATCTTCATCAGACTCTAGCTTGCGTCCATATATCGGAACTGGCTCGGATAGCTTTGGATCAACAACGCAAGTAACGTTATATTCAACAGAAACAGGTACATGTTTTGCCACGTGGACGGTTTTTCTTTTATCGTTTTTGCGATAGTTTTCATAATGGGGTCGAACAGATTCAAAATCATAGGTTATCGTAAATGGTGCTGTAGCGGTGTTTTTAAAGTTAGTAATTCTTAGCAATTTATTTTCCTTGCTCAGCAATGTCGTTTTCTGATCATGAAAACAAAATTTTGGATGACTTTGCAGTTATAATTATCGTGAAAACCGTGCAAAAACCAATAACAAAAGTAAGTTTTATTATCGTTTTTTGTGTACTGTTTCGAGAGTAATTCTTTAAAGTTCTTTACCAGCGAATAATGTCGCTTGTAGCACAATAAATTCACAGTGCTAGGTCCTGCGCACGATAATATCCTTATCGGATAAATCTCACAGCTATCATCTAGTCCGAAAATATTTATGGATAAATTATTTTGTCGTTCGATTTTTATAATTTGTTTGATCGGAGTTGGGAAATCAATATCTTTTAAATTTAGTTCGGATACATGTTAGATATATTTCTAAACTTTATTCGCGTCTTTATCAATCGAAATAAGCTAGCCAACAACGACCACATGATACATTTATCATCATCAATAACAACGTTAATAACGCAATGGGTATTTATAATTTTCTTCAGTAACTTAAAGAATGTTCCACCGCGCAACGGGCCATATTTGTAACTGTGCATACGTAGATAATCTCTCGATAGAAGAATCAAACCCGATCCTGATCGAGTGTAATTATCAGTGCGATCCTCAATTTCTTGTGCTATTATAATAGCAACTTGTTTTTATGTCATCTATATCATACGCGTACACAACCTTAGGGTTGGATTATATATATGGCCGAGTAAACTTATCTGGTTCGGCCACGTGTTGAAAAGTGACGCGAAGTTCAAAGATAATTTTAACTCGAGGTTCTTTAGTGTGAATATAATAATGGCGGATTTGATTATTTTTTCTAAAGGTTCGGGATCAATTTCAACTTTGTAAGTAATGCTAAAACAAGCGAATGGTGAGCGACTCTCCTTAATGTTAAGGTTAGATTTTTGTAGCTTGCTCGAGCTAGCGCTGTAATTGCACGAGCTCGGCGTTTGACTTTGGATATTTAGGTTTTATTCCAACCGTCCCTGTGTAATCATCAATAAGTTTCAATATATCCTGATGTCGGCTCCACTTGGTTCGCCAATCCAGGGTCTTTACGAAATTTAATACTGATTAATTTTAATTGAAACCTTTTTCGATGAATTTCTTTTTGCAATTCATCCACGTCATGGTTTGATTTTGGATATTTGTTGGGGGGGGGGGTTCTAGATAGTTTCTCATATATTTCCATCGTCTTTCTCAGAACGTGAATACTTTGTTCTTGACAAGCTATATTAATATATTTATATAATCTTATTGACTTAAAAAATCATTATATTATGTTTTGAACAAATAATATAAATATATTATTATAAAATGCTATTTCCACACGGCACAAACAACTGTAAATGTCTAATACAAGGTTCAGATCAAGTTTGCGGTAAAAGTTGCTATCGAGAGTAATGCGGCAATCACAGTGTATACATACGACGAATCAACTCGCAAGGACTACTGCCGTGCCTGCCATGTGGTCTTGGAAAATATAAAATATGTTGCAAATGCGGCAGAACTGATTTCTCGAACTTGATTAACAATTACAAGAAGAGAAACTTGAAATTTGGTGCTTCTAAGAAAGATCTACCAACAGTCGAGCAGTATTTGGAAATGCGAGTTTAATCAACTTTTATATTTTTCATTGTTTGCTGCTTCTCTAACATATTTTCATTGATTTTTCTTAATCTTTTCCCCACACTTTTATTTATTTTTACTATTCCAGATTGGCATTCTTTATCACTCTTATGCTTTTCTATTCGTTCTATATAATATTCAATTGGTAATTCATGATTTTTTGCTAATTATTCATTGTTCATGGACACATCTACAATTAATTCATCATAATTTTTCTGTTCTTTTTATTGGTAAATTCTTCAGGATTTTAAATTTTGACAATCTCTTATTATACTCAGCAACATCAAGTTCTGTTTATTCTATGTTTGTTAATTTCGCGGCTTTACAAATATTGCAAATTCGCGCTAATCCAATGCCATATTTACGAGTGATTGTGGCAGGTTTTTCAGTATCTCGCATCATCGCAATAGTGATTTTGTCGTCCATACTCAGGTCAACAGTCTTTGGCATAATAATAACAATAAAAATAAAAATATATAAAAATAATAAATATGCAGTATTTTATCTACTAGGAAATTAATAAATGTCTGCGACGCTATTACTCAAATCAGGACAATATGATAAAGACAGCGCGAACTTCTCAGTGATGTATAATCCAGCAATATAACTAGATCCATATAAAGAATACGAAATTTGATTAACTTCATGCACTTGCTGAAACGCCATGGCAAACGTTAAGACTGGCTTAAATGATGAATTTACATTTTCTTGTGTTCCTCGAATTGGTTTAATAATTGTAACACTTAATATCCCACAAGGTGCCTACAACATAACTGATCTAAATAAATCAATTAAAAAAACTTATAATCAGAAAATTAAAAGGTGCGGCATTACTACCAGATGAAAAAGATAGTTCAGATAGATTTGAGTTGGTAACAAATTATAATACTTTGCGAGCTAGAATAACATTAAAACCCGGAACAAAATTCGATTTTAGATCACCAAAAAGTATCGCGCCACTGATATGATTTTCTAGAAAATGTTTTACAGTTGAGCTCAATGAAAATACAAAAACATTTTTACCCAATCCTGGTCAGCCAACCCCGTATATACTCTATTTAAAGTTCACCCATTTCTAGGCCGAGTTCCCATTTTTCAATACAATTAGTACCATGTGTCCTATAATGATGCCGACTGAAAAACAATAGTTACAGTGTAGAGGCATTTGGTGTATGCAAATCAAGATTTAGATATGTTATATGTGTTCTCAAACAGTTTTACTGGCTGTTATAAAATAAATTTAATTATACACACATCTGCAGTTCGATTCCTCAGAATTAAATTGCAATGATGATATCTTCATGGAAAGTATACATTTCCAGGCCGTTTATTGATTACAAATTATTTAAAATTTTAAAGGGCACTGTAACACACTTACAAATATGCATCTAAATTTTGTTGAAATAAAACAATCCTAATCAAAGAAATTAGATTAAATCTGGAAACGAATGCAAGAGGGACCTACTGTCTGGGATCATAACACCTGTAAATGCCATGGAATACCATAATATAAAGTGAAATAAGTAAAGAAATGTGTACATACCTGTAATTAATTTTATTCAAATGTTGGAAAAGTTATGCTGCTGAAGCCAATTAACAATCATTTATGAGTCTATGACATCTCCCTCCGACTCCCTACCCGACAAATCCCCCTTGACATTTACCCCCATGGACTCTGCCCCACCCCATCAAATAGTACTTCTCTCCCAGTCATTTCCCCAACTTGATCTTAAAACTTAATTCATTTAATATGACATTATGCAAATAAAATACAAAAACTTATATTAAATTATGTTAAAAGAAAAAGGTTATTTGAAATAAATTTCAGTAGTAAATGTTACATAAAGTGAACATTTTCACATATTAAAAAATGTATTGTTTAAAAGTTAATGTTGTAAGCAATTTATTTTATTAAGTACCCTATGATGTCACGATTGTTGAAGTCGGGAACGATGTTTGCAATTCTTGAAGAACAGTCTTTGTACTTCCTTTTTGGTTTTTACATCATAATCCACTGACATCGACATCTGGTCTGAGAACTGTACTGAAACAACTACAATTAATAGAATGATGGCTAATCCATCTGTTGTTTATCTTAAATATACCAAATATGCACAATAAATAAATATTAGACTCAAGCATCTTTAACATACTTCAAAGAAACCTCCCGTAAACCTCAGTAAAAGCACTAGCTATTTATTAACAAATAGACAATGCCCATTTTATTATAACAATGCTTTAAAATGGGTGTGAAGTTTTGTTCACAGCTCAAATGTGGTGTCAAACTACCCTTCAGATCCATGATAATGCATTTGTTTCAGGTGACATCAGATACACCTGTGCAGTAATGGTGACGATGGATGCTAGTATGATGTTTTAATATATATTACATTTGCCTAATTATTTCAAACATATTATAATTAAAACGTAGAAAATGTTTAAGTACAACAGTAACTAATTTTGATTGAATTATATCAATGGAAAATTGGGTTTATCATTATTTATTATAGATGTCAATTTTTGTTTTATTTTATTTATAGGTGTATCCATAATGCAGCTGGACATCTGCCCTTTTAGCCCCCAAAGTTTGTGAAGATTATAACAAATGTATTCAAATTGCATAATTCAGCCATTGATGAAAAATTACCGCTAGACTTTGACATAGATGGCAATGAAGAGAATGATAACGATGTGGTATTTAATTGCCTTGTCAATGAAAGTGGAAACATTATCAGACAAAAGCTATTTTGTTCTTGTATGTATAAATCGACTGCCCTATTGATTCAAGTAAAGTCAATTTATTAAACGAGCGACCGTCTTTTACTAAACAAATACCGGTATGACTTCCAGGTCACATTTTCACTGTGATGTAACTCAGATTTTAAAGAGGAAGAAAATGATTGAACATATTCGTGTTTATCTGTGTTTTAAGAACGAATATACATTTTTAGGACTGCTATAAAGCTGTATATATGATCATCAAATAATTTTGGATTAGAAAGGCTTCAAGTATTTGTTGATTGAATGATTCTAATAAGTTCAACAAATTAAACGTATCATCGGTTTGTGATATTATCGATATAAATGCTTTCGATGTCACACCCAGATTCAGTTCCTAAGAAGAGACACTGCTCCTTTGTACTTTTTAAGATTATTTTATTTTTCCGCGGTCATTAGCGGTCATTGCTATCTTACCTCTCCCGGTGTGTTCTAGTCAAGGGTTCGGGCAATGTGGCCATGTGAGTAATAGGAGAAAGTAAGAATCCGAGCTCAACAACCCCTCTCCCCACCACTCCAGACCTCCAAACAAATACAAAATACCTAGGTAACGTAATAGAACACCTGTTGCAATCAATAATTGCGTTAAGAATCCGAGCCCAACAACCCCTCTCCCCACCCCTCTAGACCTCCAAACAAATACAATAGAACACCTGTTGCAAAATACCTAGGTAACAGGTAAAATTTAATTACGTGATCTTCCAGAATAAGCAGAATGATATGTCAGACTCAATTTTCCAAATCATTACGATTTAGCAGAGCGTGGCGATTGTGGACTAAATTACGCATTAGAATTCCAATAAGGTAAGTGGTTTTATACCTCATTAACAACTGTTAATGTCTCAACTGTAGATATCAAAAATATTTCATTATCATGGTGATAGAGGCTAAACTTTATTTTACCGCTCACATAACGACGGGACTCAAACAAATCTTTTATCTGTGATTTGTTAAGAGGGTATTTTTTGTCGATAAAATACACCTTTGACCGATCAAGATCAATTGTAAGTTTGGTGTATTTATGCTGACTAATCGGACAGTGAAAGTTGTTAAATTCCGCTAGCAACTTTTGATACAATTGTTCGAGATAATTAAAATACTCGCTGTCATCAGATCTGATGAGCGAAAGTTTTAGCTTGTCACGGGTACCACTAAAGCATATGCCTGATGTTTCATTATTAATTTCAACTGTCAATGGTTTGCCGTCCATCATTAGATATTTGATTTTGCTACTGTAGCTATTTGTTACTGTCAAATTTTCAAACATTATTTTTAAAGTTTAGATAAAATTTTAGTTTGCAAAGATAATGTCAAGTATATCTCTATCATCATGACAATACCCAATTGCAAGTGTATCTACCCCATTTTCGCAATAACGTTTATCATCAAAATTGCTCAAACCGCGTTTGATAAGGACATCTGTTTCGAGCTTATGATGATTTGTCCGAATTGACATAGCTCTTATAAAACTAACACCACAATCAAGCGCGTACTTGTAGTCATCAAATTTTATAAACTTTTTAACAAAATCACGAGGCAGACCTTTTGCTTTTTTTGTTATTTTATTATTGTCTAACAATACGGCATACATTTTACTACGTAATCCGATAAAGTATTTGATAGCGCTCGAGTTCATTTCATCTTTGAACTTACCAATAACCTTTTTATTTGTGTCGTCATGAAATTTACTGTCACGTGGGTAATCAGAAAGATCAAACAGATATCTATTATCATGCATATCCTGATAGACGTCCTCGCATTCGATTTCATATACGAGCGAATCAGTATCAGTAAATAATAATCTACTAGCCGGCCATTGATTTTTAACAAAATTATAATGAAAATCATACATCAGCCACTTTGATAAATCTAACACTGAAGCTCCAACGTAGATCGGCTTGTTTAGTTTTAGATTTGTTTTTCTTCTTTGTATCGCAACAAGATTCTCATTAAAAATTTTCATTCTCACAAAATCATCGTCTGACACAAGTTTGTTTCTGCGATTGACATCATTGACTAGTTCGATATTTACGCGTTTCCTAATATTCTCCATCGTCTTACCAAAAACAGAATTGTTCAATAGTTTGAAAAAGTTTTTCTCAAAATCAGTTTTTGCCGCAGCTCTTCTTGTAGTGTTCGAGTTAATATAACCTCTCATCCACGGCGACTGATTAAATTTTAGTACGCGATGAACTTTTCTCAACACAAGACCAGCATCGACTGCTTGTTTTAAAGCTTTGTAATGCAAAACATAATTACGTTTATGAAGCAAATTTGGTACTAGTTTCTTTACCATAGAATGTTGTCTTGGTAATGCTGACGCTTGTTGTTCTTCTGATAACAAACTATATTCTATAACCATCGATTCCGCGCAGAAAGGGTAATCGTTATGCAATTTGTGTAGCGAAGTTGGATAATTGAGATCAACTTCAACGAAATACGAAACATCGTCGGGTATCTTTTTTTCTGTCTCTGATAGAAATTGATCAGCCGTGATCCAATGAAATCCACCAAACGGCATTGATTCTGCCATCGAATACCCGTACAAGTTATTGCAATCTAGATAAACTATATACTTCGAAGGAAGGTCAGGATTATACTCTTTCAAATATTTGTTGTTTGCTTCAGCATATTTCTTCGTTATCACGCTAATACCGCCTCGGATACCTTTTTCAATAAAATTGAACATATCAACATCAGTCAGTAATTCCAACCTTACCTTACTAAACTTTAACAGAGCATCCCATGACAGTCCGGGGGCAGAATAATACCAGCAAGGATCTAGTCTGTAATTATTATAACTCACTTCTCGAAAACTTTCAAAAACATCTGCTAATAATAACACGTCAGTTTTCAAATACAAATCGTGATAATCACCAAAAGTCTCACAATCAAACTCTTTCCAAATATCTTGTGCATACCTGTACTCATCATCAGTGATATTTTCATTTTTAAGTTGCGAGTAAAATTTGTCTTTGCTAGGTAAAGATGTTTCATCAAATTTACTCCAATCGTCGAGATATTCGTATGGAAAAACTCCTTTTTTAGCTAATAGATTAAATTTATCTCCAAAACAGTCTCTTAGGTTATTAAATTTGCTACAACCTTTTACTAGCTCATCTAACGATGCTGCCATAAACTGCAAGCTGTCAATAAAACGTAATTTACCTAGCGTAACTGACATATACTTTTCAAAATTATTTGGAATGTATTTGATGACATTATTGAGTTTTAGATGAGCTTTTATCTCAGGATCACCAAAAGTTTCTACGATGATGTGACTATCATATCCTCGAAAATTGTGAAGAATAACTGGAATAAAATCTGGAGCGTGAAATTTTAAATTACACTGGTCATGAGCCGCTCCACGATACTGTCCGGTCAAATGGCAATGGTCACGTACTTTTTTCCTGACATTGTCAGGGTCAAAAGCTTTTTCACAAATATAACAAATTTTCGCTTGCTCGTGATCAGATTCTTGTTGAGGTGTTAATTTTAACATTGGAGTTACTCTTTTCAAACGATAAGTTATATGATCAACTTCGCTGATCAATTGCTTGAGAAGCCAGACAGCTGGATTTTTACCACGATAGAGTTGGATTGGTTTAGATAACCTCGAATCAGCGCAACAAACTACCTTGTACGCTACTCCGCACGGAACATGATTTTGAATTTTTCTTGTACTCGATTGGTTAGGATCATTTTCTACGCCAAGTACAGGTTGAAGTAAGCATTCGAAATCGACGTATATGACGAAAGGAATTTTTAGTTTGTGATTATGATGGACAAACTGTAACACGCTATCTTTTTTAGATGGCATTGTTATTCTTTGTACGTCACTACAGTACTGCAAATGCTTTTGTAATGTTTCATTGTCTCTACAGCCGTGCAAACAGCGATAACAAAAGAACTTTTTGTTGTTATTTTTATTATACTGTCTTCCAACTAGTCTATTAAAGTTTTTGATCCAAACGTAATGATTTTTATAAAACAGTAAATTGATAGTCGATTGTGAAGCTTTTTCTGAAATATACCTCGGATAGACATTTTCTTTTTCATCTAATCCGAAAACGTTAATCGAAACATTATTTTGCTTTTCAAACTTTGGTATTTGATTTTCTGCCACTGGAAAGTCAATACCAGCACAATTTAATCTTGACACGTGACTGATATACTTCTCAACACGATCAGCATTTTTTTCTACTGGAAATAGCGCGGAAAGAACAGCCCATTGGAAACATTTGCTATCGACGTTTTTTATGTTTATACAGCACTGTTTATTTTTTATTTTTGGTGGCAGGTCGATATACGAACTACCGCGTAATGCGTCATATTTCATCGTGTGAAACAAAATTTCCTTGATCATTTCAAACTTCCAACCCGAACCTAATTCGGTAAATTCTTCTATTTTTTTTTCCAAATTTCTTGGTGTATTTCATTAGATAGTGACAAAAGATTACTACCAAGTAAAACACGTCTAGATTTTGCGTTGATGTAAGGGTCTGCAATTTCCTTGTTAGTAGATTCTTCCGTCACAAGTAGTTTTGAAAATATAACGTGATATTGCACTAACAATCTTAGACCCTTGTGTTTTTTAAAGCTCACGTTTTACAGTCGTCTGTAGCAGATGAAAGAGATTTGTTTCAGAAAAATTTACTAAAACGTTTTGATTATCAAACTGATAACTATTGTCAAAACCTGTAAAAGCAGTCGCTATTTTATCAGGTTCTCCAATAAGTCTCTTCTTGGCTATATCACGCAATTTTAACATTATTATATTATAATATAATCTCTAATTGATAATTCACCGCACACTGCGCATGCGCTAGAAAAACAATTAGAGATAAAAAATATCACCTATAATATAATGACAGTAAATCTGACAAGCGCACGTGAGCAAGAGGTATATCATGTTTATCCGAAGTACAACCTGTACGCTGGAAATGCACTTGGTTCGGTTATTAATATCATTACTGGAATATCTGTTGGTAAAGCAACGTCAGCGGGTTATACGATTAGTGTAAAGGGAGATAATACTGAAAGAATTACGATGTTTAGAAAAGATTTTATTTACACGTTATTTTGCAATGACATTCCAGAGGGGAAACGAGTATATCATTATAACGGTAAAGTCACTGATGATAATATTGAAAATTTATCCTTACAAGACGAGTTTCAGCCGCATCCGGTCTTTGATTTATACGAGGCTAATGATCGCGGTATTATTAGAAACAGAAAAACTAAAAAAGTTCTTAGTTCTATGAACAATATGGGATATCTTATAGTAACTGTTAGAGGAACATCGACAGATCGAGTTTGTTATACTGGTCATAGGTTTGTTTACGAGGTGTTCAACGGATCTATACCCAATCGTCTGGTTATTAATCATATCAATAATGTAAAAACAGACAATCGATTGGAAAATCTGGAGCTAGTGACCCAACAGGAAAATGTGAGAAAAGGACGAGGTGGTGGTATTAATTTTAGATGCCCAATAAAACCTGTTATTTCGTTAAACCTTGAAACGGATGAGGAGATCAAATTCAAATCAATTACAGCTGCGGCGAAATATTATAATATAAATCCCAGAGCAGTAAAATTTGTAGCTGATGGAGCAACAAAATCAGCTTTTTCAAACAAATATGATGCTAGTATTATTTTTAGATATGATGATTAATAATATTTTGTAATTCGGTTTTAGTCAAACAATGATGAGCAAATGCTATAATATCATCGCAATCAAATTTTAGCGTCGTTACTGCACTTTCATTAATTTTATTTTTTTCTGCTTCTGTTAGTAATATTTTATGAGAATCACCTTGCATTACAATAACGTCAACGGAATATGAACTATAACCTGACAGGCATTTTCTTACCGCTTCGGCTAGTTCGTGGTAGTTTGTTATATTAACTTTTTGGTGATATTTTACCTTGTCAGTCATCTTATAACAACAAATTAGATAAAAAGTATATTATAATATGGATATGATGAAACGACTTGCTAGCGATAAGGTCTCCACAATCTCTAATGATATGATAGACAAATCTGTTGGTTATAACGAAGATGATATTTTATATAACAACGAATCTGATGATGGTGAAAGAGTCACTGTTACTGACAGATCTAATTATAGCAGACCAACCACTGGAAAATATAATGTCAAGTATCACATTGCTAAAAAAATTATAAAATTTAATTTTACCGTTACCGAACAGCAGGTATTTTTGCAGTTAATCAGACCTTTCTTAAACATTAAAATTCCAGACCGACAGAAAAATATCAAATTCGATTTCATATTTGTCAAGATTTTTAATCTTATGACGATCTCTGACGATCGCAGACAATATCTAATATCATTATGTAAACCAGTAAAATGCAAATCTATCAAACGAAAGTATGAGGAAATTTATAATAGCATTATTTCACAGTCGATAAAATCGACCGGGTTGGAATCCAGCTGTTAATTTTATCACTATACCCACGCCATTTGACTAAACTTTTATCTCCTTTTTTCCTAATCACTTTTTCGATAACGAAAACATCTTGTTCAGTTTTTTGTAGTTCTTGTTCGTAAAAACTACCTACTATAGGTTCCCCTGCCAGATCTTTTAACGCGTACGTTACAGGTATTGTTAAGAGTACTTTATCAACAACAAATACTTCTTCGCTCCAGTTTGGAGTAAATCCTTTTTCAAATATCTTTTTAGTCAAAGAGATTCTAACTTTATCACCGACCTTAAATTTATGTCTGCGGTACATGTTTTCGTTTGCTAATATTGGATTTTTGATAGCGTCATTGGGTGACATTTTAATGGTTCGATGTTTCGTGTTATTATATTCGCCTACGATTTGAGAAAGGTCATCGATGTACCTGTTGGTGTTTTTAGCTGTCATATGTTTGTGTAATTTTTCGTTTAGTGTGCGATTAAATCTCTCGATAACAACGCTTTTGCCTTCGTTTCCTGTAACGTATTTTTTAATATTATTTTGTTCTAGAAACTGCTCAAACTTTTTGATAAAAAACTCTGATCCATGATCAGTCCAGATTTTGTTTGGTTTTCTTTCGGTACTCGTTATTATTTGTTTTAACGCATCAGTGATTGACGTTCCTGTTTTATCTGAAACTGGCACACTAAAAGCGTATTTGCTGAAAACATCTGTGACATTAAACAAATATTTCTTATTATCGTTAAACTGACCCATATTAGATACATCTACCAAATCTATTGCCCAGATATCATCTACAACGTTTGCAACAACTTTACGTCTCGGAAACTTTTTTTTTAGGTCTGTGTAGTTCGACTGCAAGATCATCGTATAATTCTTTTCCGAGTCCGAGTTTATATTTTGCTCCTATCATTCCCTGAAGAAATCTTCTATCAAAACGTTCTCGTAGATTTGTTGGCTCCATATCATGTAATTCGTCTAACATTACTTTATCACAATCTGCTTTCGAGTTTTCATGATCACGATAACAGATATCGTGACGCATTGCTATTGCATCCACTTGATTATAAGGCTCTTGTCCTGGCAATGGATTGTCGTTTTCATCTAGTTGTTGGTCTAGCGGATTGTAAGGACCAGTATACCGATGACCTGGCAAGGTCCAACCGCCTTTTGGTTTTGGTAATTTACCAATTAGTTTATGTATATCTAAACCTAACCCTATTATTTCTCTGTTGTTACAACGTTGACAGTACGTAATGATTTTATCTTGTTCTATGCAAAGATCTTTGTCACAATCACAATTGCATTTCATTTTATTTTATTTTGTTTCATAAAATTAATCGTCGATCAAGATAACTCTATCAACGCTAGATCCTACTTGTTTTTTTCAAAAACATACTTTTCGTTCTACCACAGATTGCACAAATACTTTTTAACATCGTTCTGTTAATTTTCGTTTTTTCCGTCATCTCATCCTTGTTCTCTGTTTTAGTTTTGCATTTGAGACAGTATGTTGACATTATTATATCAAGGAGTTTAGATAAAATTGATTGCAATATTATCATTCGCATGAGAAGGATGCTCATCAAATTGTAAAATAAACTTTAAAAAGTTTTTACTTCCAGAGCTTTTACTCTGGTGCATTTGTCTGACAAACATGATACAATAATAACCACAAGCTGATGTTCCAATCGGCTGTAGTTGATTAGACGAATAATTTATTTTATCAAATTTTTTAAAAATATATTTTTTTATGAGATCGCTTGGAGGAAGTCCGAACGAATCAAAATAATTGTTATCGTGGACAGCAACCCAGTGGGTGCCAGAGCCATCATTGAAGTTTTCAATATTTACAACACAAGAACCGCCTGTTGGTACGTCATCGAGTTCATCCTTGGAAAATACTCCTCGAAATCCAACAACGTCCTTCAATTTTTCAATGATGTCAAAATTGCTCAATAACGTCTGGTCCCTGGTAGAGTTAATCCGCGTCCGATTCCTAGTACGTTTGGCAGCAGACTTCCCGCTAGTCCCGCTAAAAGTGGAGCGAAAGGAATAATTCCTCCTTGTTTTGTTTGTTTGCGTTTTGTTGTTGTCTTTTTTTTCGATGATTTTGTTTTTTTTCGGCGACTTTTTCGTTGGCATTTTATTTTATACTGTTACATAAAATTAACGATAGATTTGTTTGATACCACGACCTTCGACTGCTTTCTTCGTTGCGCCAGAGACTGCTCCTGACGCAGCCGCAAGTCCAAGTGTACCAAGTACTGGTAAAACTTTGCTAGCTATTATTGATAACGCTGGTCCAAAAAATCCACCTTCTTTTGACATTGCAGTTACCTGAGAAACAGATAATTTCAGCACAAAAGGTTTGTTGCGATCGAGTTTATTGATTTGTTGTTGCGTTAGCATGACTTTTACTGCAATTTTATTTGAAGTTTCCGGAGAGATCATCAAAGAAACAGAGCTGCGTTTAGCAACAGCTGCTGATAATTTTGCAACTTGACCAGATGTTAGGTATATTTCTCGAGTTGTGTATTTGGTTTTCATAATGTTATATCCAAGTTGTTAGATTAAACTTGTACTGTCATTCTTCCTTTGATTGAATCGATGGTCAGAAATCGATCACTAACCAATAGCGCGTATACGTTATACTGTTCACCTGGCACAGCGCCCAGTGTCCACGTGACCTCAATATCTGCAGTCGATCCCACAACACGCTCCAAATGTTTTGATACGTCAAAGTAAAAGATGGGATAGAGCGATCGAAACTCTTCTATTGATATTTGAGATCCACTGTCCGCGTTCTGATATTTTTGCATTGCTTCCATAAGATACGGCCGAGAGATGTTTCTGGTGGCGTCTACGGCAAAATTACATTCGATTGCACGTTCAGGATACTGTTTGGAATTTACTCTCACAAATATTCGTCTAACGTCTGGGTTATCGAATACGGAGTTGTTCATTTCCTGATTGTTACGACGCGCTTGTCGTTGAAATACGACGAACAAGTGTCGCGGTAGTTGTTCGCTGGGCGTGGTCGTTACACGCCATGTATAATCAGTCGCGTTGGGAATGGCTGTTTGATAAATCCTGTTCTGTTGGAAGTGTATCTTTTTTGTAAAGGTGGCTAGTAAAGATTCGAGCTCCATCATTTTAGCTAATGAAGGGACAACCCGAGGCATCCACAGTGCTAATCTTGTAATAGAAAACTGTCCCTCAGCCACTCCACCGGCGTGTATTATACAATCGTTTTGATCAGCTCGATCTAATATAAGCGTATGTTTTATTCCTCGAAACACTTTGTTATAATCACGGCAAAATCCAAAGATTGTACTTAACGGAAGCATCATCGTTATTTGGCGAGATTCTGCGGCAAACGCTTTTCGTTTAGCAAATCCTTCGTTAAAATTTAATCGTCGTAGATTTTTATTTGCGTTTCTTATTGCATTCGCTACTATAACACCACCAGCTGCATCTGCGGTTAATGTTGGAACAGTATGTTGTGCAGCTGCATTAGCTCCAGCTGGGTTTAGAATAAGTCTGTTTGCAACATCAGCATCAGCTAGCTCTCCAGTTTTAAACTCGTTCGACACAGTTGTCCCTAGTCCAGTATCTTTGAACCACATCATATTTGTGGCTATTGATCTGGAATAGTCATCGCTAAACGAAACGATGTTTAGTATTGTACTCGCTATGGGTAAGTGCATCGAAATATCTTCTACGGTTTGATTGGCCAGTTGGTATCGTGCACTCTTAAACAAGCTCCAACCATTATTGACGAGAGCGATTTCTGCATCAGCTGGAATATCACCACCTATCACAGTTAATATTTGACCACGCACTTCTAACATTGCCTTATGAGGTAGTAGAAACACGTCCTCGTCTCTTGTGTTAAAAGTTCTAACTCCGGTTTTATTCGGTTCGTTCGAGTTCTCATCGAGATACTCGACATACTCTAATTCTGTTACAGCATCGTCAGTATCAATTTCTTCTGCAAAGTCGAGATAGTTTTTAGCTGACATTTATTTTATAATCGTTACACAAAATTAAAAGGCAGCAGGGGTCATCGGTTTTGTTTTCTTTACAAGTTTACGTACTATTTCTTCACCACTCGGCGACAATAATTTTTTTGTTGTAGCTATCATAGCTCGTTTTGTTTCTTCTGTTGGCGCAATATCTGATATTACTCGTTTTATTTCAGACACCGTAGGTGTTGTTGAAGGTCCTTTAATCTTATCAGCAATCTTTTGCCCTACTGTAGTGCCTGCTGAAGATGCCGCCCCTGTAGCGAAAGCTTTACCGGCGTCAATTGCAATGGGCGCTACTTTACGCGCGATTCCTGGAATATTCTCTGCAATTGTTGTAAATATATTTCCAAAAAATCCACCTACGATTTTTCTTCGATAAACTTTTCTTCGTCTCATTTTATAAAATTATGTACACAAAATCACATTCCTAGGCAGTGCGTAGGTGTAAGTAATACGTGACTATCTCGTTGTTCACGTCTATTTGTCGTCCAGATTGGTCTGTGAGTTGCATTGTAATGCTTGTAATTTGATTCTCAGGTGTTATTGGATAGTAGATAATCTGTCGCGGATTGATTTGCATGAGAGAACCCGGTGGGACTTCTGGTGAGAAACTGTAGATCGTTTGCCCGCGGTTGCCTTTTGACGTATAAGATCCAGATGCGATAGAGCAATTGATGAGTATTGTATTTACTTCTGTGATATCTACTGGTAGTTCTCCATCAAATGTCAAAGATTTATCTTAACCGGTGGTATAGTATAAAACTCTAGTAAAACCTAACATCTTTCCAAAACTTCTTTCTTCAAAGAGGACTTTCATATTTCTTTTCACTGTTATCCTAGCTCGTAAGGTGTTATAATTTGCTGCTAATTCGAAATTATCAGCATTCCCACCAGCTTTTGTTAGAAGCTCTTTTATTGTTCTGTTTAGATCAGTAATGTTATAAGCTCCTTGTGGAATCTGTAGTTTGTATTGTATATCAATAAACTCTTTTTGTGATGTTGGAGATTGTTTAACATTAACGATTAAAATTTCATCATTAATCCCAGTTTTAATATTCGGCATGGCGTTCCAACAAGTACAAGAAATTTATCCAATCTCATACTGTTTTGCAGGATCTAGTTCTATTGGTGGGTTGTAATTTGCTGTAAAATTCGCGCTGTTTCCTGTTATTGGTGATGAATCAAGCAATAATGTTGTTTGCATTATACTAATATTTTAGATAAGATCGCGGTGTAAAATTTCGTACTCGGATGATGTTAGTAATCCACTCGATCTTAGATGATCAAGTATATCAATAATTTCGTTATCAATCTCTACACTTTCATTACCAGCTTCTTTAGACGATATCAACAGCATTAGCCGATCGACTATGTCTGCGTTTGATGTAAAAACTTTAACTCCACCTCCATTTTTTTCTGGTAATCTTTTATCTCGAACATCTTCGTATTTATCAAACAATCTTTTAAAATTCCAACTTTTCTTATAACCTCCTGGTTTATTTCAATATCGTTCTGATGTTTTATGAAAAATTTCAGCTATAATTCCATCTCTTATCTGATCAAATAATACTAGAAAATTCTTTCTATCTTTTTGATCTTTAATTTCTTCATCAGCACGTGAGCCATCTTTTACAATTCTTTTTAATTTTTCTATCAAATCGTTATAGTTTTCTTCTGGCCAATCTCGAATACTATTAATATTAGTGATATCATATTTTCCCATAAACTCATTATACCCGGATTCGTCTATTTCTACCCTAGCTTGTCTTCTGTAAAATATGATAGTATCCTCAAGAGGCATTATTTTTATCATACTTTCTTGTAACGTTTTTTGTTTCTCAGCTAATTCCTCAGTTTGTTCTGACACTTTTTCTATTAACCTCCTTAACTCGTCGGGATTAACAGCCTTTGTTGTTATAGCTTGCTGAAGTGCAAGAGGGTTGTTTATTAATCTATCAAATTCAACCTGTCGTGCAATAGGATCAACAATGTCTCTTACAAGTTCTTCTGCAATTTTTTTATTTTCTTCTTTCGATCTTTCTCCTAGTAAACCTAACAAACCTTTTTCTTTCATTTTTGCTAGTTCTTCCGGAGACAATGTTGGTATTTCTGGCTGCTTGCCAAGCATCGCCTCAGTAACAGGTTTGAAAAATTTGGTTCTTTCTTCTTCTGCTTGAACTTGTCCACGTCGAGCTTCTTCCACCTTTTTCTTAAAAGCCGCACGAGTTTCGAGAAAATTTTTTAGTAATTCGATTTTCTGTTGATGTTTGTCCGTTATTTTTATACGCTTTACAAAATTATATCATAGAAACGTCTCAAGGCAACAACGAAACATCTTGGTTGGATCACGCGCTAGCTTGTCAAATAAAAAGAAACTATATCGATCTTTAGTTGCTCGATGATATAATTCGATAAATTTATCTTTTGTAACATCACCACATTGTTCGTTTGCAATATTTCTCACATCCACATTATCTAGTCCGGGAAATAATATGAAACAACCCGTATTTCGCCTAATAAACCTATCAACATTATAAAAACCTTGGGCAAGATAAACAAAATTGCATCTTTTATTACGTGATAGTGAAAAATATGATCTAATCTTGTTCATTTCCTCATTGTTTAGCGGAATATCATCAAAGACGATTATCTTATGCTCTGACGAATCGAGTTCATTCACTGGAACGAGTTCTTCTGGTTGTTTTATCAAAAATATATCATCACCAATGCCAAGGTCATCACGAAGTTTATCATTATACTCACTTAGTAACTCGTATTTGTCTTGTTGGGGGTTGATGGTGTAAATATACACCTTTTCATAGTTAAAGTTATTATTGAGTAAAAGATTTAATAAAAAATTTGTTTTACCAGATCCAGTTCGCCCAACAATAAGATAATGACAGTCTGGAAGTTCATTGTTATGTTTATGCTTCACCAATCGCTCGGTGTCAAAGTTTATTATCTTCGCCATCGTATAATTTTATGTTATATTAAACCAACAATTTTGTGTAGAACGGTATGTATAATGAGCTACTATACAAAATTTGGAACATTAGCAGTAGATTTATTAACAGAAGGTTACCAGGGTGACTTATCCAAGTATGCGACTCTTGATAAGCTCAAAAATGAAATCAACAATTTGTTAAACGTTGCAAGTGTAGATCCAAATGAAGTTGTAGTTTTCCAGGACAAACAAGGACGATTAAAGACGAGTAATGCACAACTATCAGATGTACTAGTACGAAATCCTACTGCAGTTGCTAATAATATTGTTACTTTTAACAATCAAGGTAAGATAGAAGATTCGGGTAGGTCAGTTAACGATTATGTTAGAAAAGCAGGTGATTTATTTACTTGAAACATTGTTATGAACCAGAACAAGATCACATACCTTGGAAACCCAACTGAGGATAATGACGCTGCTACTAAGAAATATGTTGATGATCAGGAATCAAAGTACGTGTCGGTGCGTGGTAGTATAATGTACGCGTTTCTCAACATGAACAATAATAGCATTACTAACCTTAGAACACCAGAGTTTGATTTTGATGCTGTAACAAAGAAATATGTTGATGATATCAACAATGAAATCACCAAGTTCAAAACTGATTTTACTAATCACATCACCACGTTTTTAAATTTTCGCAGAAACATAAACAAAACCAATAACGAATTTTTTGGAAGTCCGCCATCTGTTGATATTACACTCGATAATATTAACACAAAACTCAACGATATTATTAGTGGAATTCCTAGTATTGTTGAGAAAACAAGTATGATTAAAATTCCTCACAAGCAGATTAAAAATATTGTTTATACTGTTGCTTCTGGAATGTCTACTTGGTCGCCGCAAAATAACACTCTCAAACATACTGCAGAGGTCACTGGTGTGTATAGATTGTCTGTGTTTAGCAGTGTAAAGTTTAATATATTTACCTTATTTCCATGGCGTCACTCGACTGATAATTTCTCTGGAACCGTGTCTATTGTGTTAAACAAAGATGTTGAAGAAACTTTTATGCTAATAGCAGATGACAAAAAATTAACTGCTGCGTCATATTGGTATTGTCTGGAATTTGTGGCTGAAACACCTCAACTAGTTACTTAATCAAGCCTGAGATTATGTGAACAAATATTATAATGAAAAAAAGTATAGTTGATTTCAATCATATTTCAAAAGATATTCCAGGACAGGATGTTGACGCACTAATACAATACTACAAATATTATCATAAAAAACTTTGGTGCGTTAAAAAATGTTACAAGTATTATAACAAAATACTTCGAGTAATATCATATCTACCCTTGTTAATGACTAGTTCTGGCATAATTTCAAGTGGTATATCATTAATCCCGTTTTTGTTAATCATATCCGGTGTTGGTGTTTCTCTTACAGCAGCTTGTAAAAAAGTTGAACCTAAAATTTCGATAAAATAGCACGGCTGCTTAACATCAATTATAACTTACAAAAAACTACTTGATCAAATAAGATCTTACCTACGAGGAGTAAAATATAGTATGGACGATTTAATACGTGAATTTCGTATTATTGACAACATGTTAACAGATATTCTACCCATGAGGATCAGCAAATATGAGAAAGATTATCAAAAGAAGTATGATATAACATAAAATTTTATATAAAACCACTTACCTTATTGGAATTCTAATGCGTAATTTAGTCCACAATCGCCACGCTCTGCTAAATCGTAATGATTTGGAAAATTGAGTCTGACATATCATTCTGCTTATTCTGGAAGATCACGTAATTAAATTTTACCTGTTACCTAGGTATTTTGCAACAGGTGTTCTATTGTATTTGTTTGGAGGTCTAGAGGGGTGGGGAGAGGGGTTGTTGAGCTCGGATTCTTACTTTCTCCTACTACTATGTGCCAAAGCTTGCAATTAGCTACCTGTTAGTCATTGGGTCTTACCGGGGGTTTCCCAGGGACTTCTCCACCAGTTATTCTTCCTGTCAGGCATAGCCTTTCATGTGCTGATAATAAGGGTTAAACAGACAACATCCTTCAAATTTTATCTAAAGTTCGCAAATGTAATGCGCATTCAATGCAGTCAAACGAGTCTCTTTGTCTTTTATGAATAGAAAATATGAACTTCCCATAATCACTATCCATGGACCATTACTTGAAACGTTGCATGCTAACACACTCCGATACCAGACGATCATAAAAATAACGATTTATACATCAAGAAAGACGGACTATTTTACATATTACTAAAATGTAAGAACATATCAAGACATAGGACCCAATGAACTCTTGGAAGAGCTGTGGGGTGTTTATGTTCAAAAGTAAAATGACTTGTACACTGACGTTATTGCTTAACGCTGTATTAAAATTGTCAAAATTCATCATCATTTCGCATATCCTCGATGAATACATTTGCTTACTTGTACGAGTATTATCATCTAATATGACAGCATATGTTTAACTCTTTATTTCAACAAATTTCCTAACTGGCATGAACTTAAATTCAACTTTAATTTTTCCAATAACTTTCTTGATCGAATTATCTTGAGATTCACTACATGGATAATCTGATAAATCAAATAGATTTTTATTGTTGTACATATTCTCATAGACATTTTCACATTTTATATTATAAATTAGAGAGTCTGTATCAATAAATAACAACTTCGAATCTGGATACTGA
Organism: Potamilus streckersoni; assembly: GCA_016746295.1. NCBI lineage: Eukaryota > Metazoa > Mollusca > Bivalvia > Unionida > Unionidae > Potamilus > Potamilus streckersoni. The sequence goes on from JAEAOA010000570.1 coordinate 123,713, forward strand.
TGTTGGTAAAATGTAATGAAAATTGTACATTAGCCACTATAATGTATCAAGAACAGCTGCACCAACATAAATCGTTTTATTTAACTTTAACTTTGTCTTTCGTCGTTGTATTGCAGCACAATTTGAAGTAAATATTTCATAAAAACAAAACCATCATTGTTAACTGATTTATTTCTGTGATGTATGTCATTAACAGTTTATATCGAAACTGTTTTTCGAATATTTTCCATTGTCTTACTAAACACCTGGTTATTCATTGACTTGAAAAAGTTTTTCTCAAATTTGGTTTTAACCACAGCACGATGTTTCGTATTTAAGTCAATTTAATTAGCCATCCACCTCTACTGATTAAACTTTAGCACGTGATGTACTTTCCGCAGCATTAGTCCAGCATCTACTTCATAATTAAATCTTTTATGATGTATAACGTGTCCTCTTTTATTTAACAAATATGAAACTAGATTATTAACAATTGATTTTTTTGCTGTTGATTTGCTGGTTCTTAAAGCGATAATAATCAAGATCGACTTCAACAAAATATGAAATATCTGAAAATTATTTATTAATTTTTCTAGGCAACTCTTTCTCAGTTTCTCTAAGAAATTGATCTAGGGTTTTCCAATGAAATCTGATATATTATTCAAAGAAATTAACCATATTCACATCTGTTAAGAGATACAGATTTATTTTGCTTGTTTTAGTAGATCCTACCATGACTGCTCGGGACCAGAATAATACCAACAATGATATAATCCATATTTTCTATTGCTCACTTGACTAAACTATCAAATATAAAAAGTTTTACAACTAAATGTATTCCGAATATCTTGTGTATATTTGTACTCACCATTGTTCACTACTTTTAATATAATCAGCGTGTTAAGGTTTCATTAATTTATATCTTCGATTAAAACCATCCATAGCAAATTCAACTAATTGATCTAGGTTAAAGTCATTAATTGCCTTAACAACATCTTCATCAAATTTATTTAACAGTTTAGCATTACTTTTTGCATGACTATTTTGTTCGGGGGCTGGTGCTCCAGCACCTTAAGGCTGTGCAGCAACAGCTGGTTGAACCGCTTGAATACGACCAGCAATATCAACAGGCAATGATTCAAGAGCTTTCTGTGCTGCCTCAGTTAATGTAACAATTTTCTTTGTTGGTTCGACAATCGGTTTAAATAATTGTTCTACGCCTTCTGCAAAGTTTTGGTGATGTGTGCTTAGTCGTGACGGTATATGGGCTGGTGGGTGCAGGCAAGGCAATAGGAACCGATTACTCGTGGACCTGGTATCGACACTCGGTAGAGTACGAATTTAATTTCTCTAAACTGTATGATAGTATATATATATATATATATATATATATATATATATATATATATATATATATATATATATATATATATATATATATATATATATATATATATATATATATATCCAAACAAGATAAAGTTTGATTAACAAGGAAAATTAACTGGTTGTTTGTTTCATTTTTACAAGGTGTCCATAACTCTGTACCAATCTATTTTCAGTTTATTTCCAATCTTTGTCAAAGATATTCTATTTTCGTTTTGTATAGGCATGCTCTGTCTTGCATGCCGTTCATTCCATTCGTTCTGATGTCTGAGACTTAGGTGTTTTTTCTTTCATAAAGTAATTAAAAAAAATACGGTGTAATGATAAATAATATATTAGGCACGTATTAGTTAACGGTACGTTTGCACGATTTGTCTTTGGACTAAACCACCTTTGCTCCTTTGTGACCTTGGTTATATTTTCGGACCGGATGAAACTAACCGGACGAGGATCCAATTATCTATAGGATTAATACCACCTGGCGTCTACGTGGAGCGGTGCTCCCAATCAAAGCTCGGAGGGAAATAACTCACACACCTGTCAGTCCAGGTCAGACAAAAGGAATAATTAGTTAGCGTTTTTATCTTTAATCTTTTGAGTGCTCTTACTCTCCTTTGACGCGACCGAGGTATTTGTCAACGGCTTGCTCACCACGTGACCCGTGACCTACCAATTTTATTAGAGCCCCCCCCCCCCCAAGAAACTGTTCTTATACGTCAGTAGAATACAAGATGGATACTTGGAGACTAGTGTTGTTTTTATTTCCATTAACGGTCTATAGCAGCATAACGACCAATACTCGAAGTTCATATTCCAATACATGGAACTTGCTCGTGGGGAAAAGTTCATCACAAATAAGTTTATTTTTCTCAGAATTTGCTTTTAATTTAAGCACACAAAAACTTTCTTCAGCAAATTTTTACATCTTTTCTTTCCCTTTTCTTTTTAAACTGGTATTTTTGTGACTTACTTTAGTGCAACCAATATTTACATAAAAATCTTCTTTACATATAATTTGAAAAAGTTGAATAAATAGTTTATTAAACGCGTTGTTTTAACTTTGACAATTATGATGATGCTAGTAATAATGACAACAACAATGATAACAATGAAGATAATAAGATTTAGAGTTACATAATTAAAAGTGGAACTCATACTTTGATTGCTCACGTAAAAAAAAAATAAAACATGAGACTGGTAAAAATTACCTGTTATTTATCTGGTAATTAAAATATGATATTTGATCTAAGATATGTACGTCTGTTTGTGATGAAGCTACGGCTGACCAAAGTCGTCTGATTAATGTACTGTCTAGAATGTTGAAAATTCTTGTTGTTGAATTAGAATGAATGACACACCATAATTTCCACATTTTGAGAAAATGTTTAATTTGAAAGAACCCCATGAAAAGATAAAAATTTTGATCCTTGCGCTTACCAGAAAAAAGAAATAATAATAATAATAATAATAATAATAATAATAATAATAATAATAATAATAATAATAATAATAATAATAATAATAATAATAATAATAATAATAATAATAATAATAATAATAATAATTTACAGTTAAGATGGGAGTAAACTTCTGATTGTTGGGCTACTTATGTTAGAAAGCTTCTTTTCACGTTTGGATTTGGCAATGTTTGCTGTACTTACAGAGTAAATGATAAAACTATATTTCTTAGGCTAGATAGGAGAAGATAGGCAAGAGCTGTAGGATAAGATTAAGTCCATGGAATGACCGTGCTTTTATAGGCCATTGAGAGTAGAGTTGTCAAAATATATAGAAATGTTGGGAGATAGTAATCTTTGTTATATACTCAGTGTGGGGGATCTACCAATCTGATATAACAACGTTAACATTGAAAATAAATTCCATTGTATTACTGCTATTCCTCTATATGGAGAAATCCGAAGAAAATACTTACCCACATTTATATATAAAAATCCAGCTTGAGATAAATCCTTTGTATACATTGATACTAGTAAAATTCTGATGACTAGTTTAGCAATGTTTACAATAAAAGCCTTACAGATTAGAGAAACCGTTTTATCGAAGACTCCTGCTACATAATGCTTTAGATCAATATTACAAATCTTGTACCTTCAAATTTGTTTGTCTGATTACCGTACAGTATATCCGTGTATCTCACCCTATATCCGAGAAAAGCAATAATTATAACTTTCACACATAATTTTTCTCATAAATACGATGTTTTTTTGTTACACTATATAATATCCTTTTGTAACGCATTATTTATGGATATATATCATGGGCCAATGGCCCATATTACAAATAAACACTATTATTAAGTATTATTATTTACTCACGAAATTTACTCCAATTAGCTACCATTTATTTGTTTGTTCATTTAATTATTTATTTATTGATTGATTTATTTATATTTTTCAGTCGCATATACCTCTTAATTGTATCCTAGCAGTACCAGATGCTGCTAATAGTTTGCAGTTCTTATATCATGGGATTACCATTTGAAAAATCATGAACAAGGCTCAAGTCTAACTTGTTTGTCTCCATGATTCAAACTATGTCATTCTTATATTCAAAGTAAGCAGTACATGCTTGTAACTACGCTTAAAAATGCGTCCGAATATTGAGATCGTCTTCGTCTGTATTTAAGGGCCGTCATTTAGTTCTAAACATAAGTTAGCGAAACCGAATAGAATCGGAAGAAGTTTGAATAGAATAGGAAGAGGTTTAAACCGAATCAAAAATGTTTTGTTACTGAGTGCAGCCAGCAGCAAAATCAGTCGATCTTAAACAATTAATAAAAATATGCATTCAATTTTTCAAGGGACTTTGCTCGCTTATGCTTTTCTGCGATCTTTGTAAGAAGTTTTTTATATGCTAAATATTTCAAACGATTTGAAAACAAGAGATAATTCTGAATTTCGTAAAGTGATCCAACAATATTTTCAGAGATGAACTAATCCCATACATCTTACCTTTAGCCAAATCATGTTGCCTTGATTATAAATAATGTGTATGATATTTATCGACTTGCGATTTCGTTTCATTATTATAACAAAGATATAAATTAAGAGCTGTAATCGCGTTGTGTGTCCGCCGGTTTAGGTAGTTGTTGTCTGAGTTATATATCATTGTTAGCAACTATATATATATATATATATATGTATATATATATATATATATATATATATATATATATATATATATATATATATATATATATATATATATATATATATATATATATATATATATATATATATATATATATATATATATATATATATATATATATATATATATATATATATATATATATATATATATATATATATATATATATATATGGTATTCATTATACATAAATGTGTATCGGTTTTATTCTCTCTCTCTCTCTCTCTCTCTCTCTCTCTCTCTGGCACAACTATACTCCACGCATGAAGTGTATTCATAAAGAAATCTCCGCTACTGCTGTCGAAAATTGATGATATTCTTGCTATTTAATGTTTTCAGCCGATGTACCTGACACCTGTAGGCAATTTATTCGTCATTCCCACTGTAGACGTCAGAACAGAATCATTCCCCAATATTACTGTACTACCTAAGAAAGTCTCAAACCAAGAATCCGCTGCATCGAAAATCAACGTGTCTGCAAGTGTCCTGGACAAAATTAATACCAGTTTGGTATCCAAGAATGGAGACGCTGTAAAGAATGATGTTTTAAATTTCAATGTGAACGGTAATTTCACAGTATTCCCTAATTCGTCACGTTTGCATCTCGAAGAAACTACTACCACCAATGTGAGTTTTTTGAGAAATTTATGGTAAGTAAAACCAGATTTTTACACAACGTGTGTGTGTGTGCGTGTGTCTGTATGCGTGTGAGTGCGTTACTAATAAAGAGTTATAAATAATATGGACAAGATATATATTAAGTAGTAGATCTACTTTAATCGTATGTTGGTTAGTAAATTGGAACAGTACTCATATAAGTCACAGTCTAATGCAATTAGTCAATTTAAATTATCTTAAAATTGGTCTTTAAATTTGAAATAGTCATTTATATTTGTCTTTTGGAAAATGACTTATATGTTAGCCTTTGTAAACCCGACGTATACGAAAACTTTTAGTTACAAAGTTCTAGTTTTTTGTTATATTCTGTTGAGAAATGTTTCGTTCGTTGTTTGGTAAATAATCGTTTGTTATTGTTATTACTTTTCACAACCATTTGCAAGTAAAGCTATACTGCCTGATGGAAAAGATTTGAAAGAGAAACTATGGATTGATTGAATTTTAAATTGTTCTTTTCAGGTGAATATGTTTACTACTGCAGTTTATATCTTGGAATTGCAACTGGAGTAAGTTTCTTTATTTTCCTATGCCGAATTTGGATGTATAAAGCAAGGACACGTTGCCGACCCGAGAAGTATAAAGACCCATTAAAAATTTGAGGAATACATGTTCAAAAACTGTTCAACTTTTCCAGTCAGGACAATTGTCAAACTCACATTTTTTCCTTCTGCGATGTTTTCAAATGCCAAATATTGCGATCTGCACAGTTTCCAAGACGTCAGCTGTTCCAATCTTTTGTGCTCAACTGTTCCATCTTGGACTGATGTCAGCATCGAAATTAAATTCATTTTTGAGGTATAAATGCATTATCCAGACGGATGCTTTTCTTTAAGAACTGAGTGGACGAAGCGGGATGGACGTGTTACAATTTGAGTTAACCTGACTCATGACTGCCAGGTGATATTCTCTACTAGGATTATACTGGGCTGAGATCAAGTATGACTTCAATTATTGCCAGGCAAGATTCTTGTACATTTACATCAAAGAACTCTTCCGAAGACAAATGTGTTCAAATTTAAAACTTTATCTTTATAAATATTGCGTGGAGTTTTGTTACAATCCCAATAAGACCATTTCTTGTTTTCTTCAGTCTGATAACATCACCATAAATTCCTTAAAAATGGATGTTTGTTTTTTTTTTTATTCTGATCCTGTTTTAGTTTTGTTTCATTTCCATATATCTAACAATTGTTAAAATAAAATAAAACGTAGCCTGATATAACATACTCAACCATGTATATAATCCACAATGAATATACCCCACCATGTATATACCCCACTATGTATGTACCCCAGTATGTATGTACCCCACCATGTATATATCCCACCATGTGTGTACCCCACGATGAATATACCCCAGTATGTATGTACCCCAGTATGTATGTAACCAAATATGTATGTAACTAACCATGCTGTTGCAGTGTGCCTAACTTAATCAACATCAGGGTTCATTGAGAGTGGTTAGGTCTTCTAAGTTGACTGATTTGGCTCTTGGACAATGCCTGAATCACATTTCAATCTCGCTTAAAAAATATCACGTTCTCAATTAAGCCAAAATCAGCAGAGCACATCCTTTTAATCTTTGGTATTATTCCAAAATTTCAATATTAAAATCTCAAAATATTTTTTCTACTTTTATAAATCCTATGCCGTCCTAATCACGTTAGTAGCGTCATCAAAGTGTTGACAACTGTTAATCGGGAAAGAGTTCAAATTAAGATTAAATTATAGCTCACTAATATAATCTTCTTAGCTAGGATTATACGTTAAACGAATATTCTGTAAATATGCTTTTTTATCAAAATGATTGACGTCCTCGATAAAATATTCTTATCTTAGTTGTTTAAATTTAAATTTGATTTTAATATTTGATAAAATATTCGTATCCTTGTTGTCAAGATTAAAGTTTGATTTTAATATTTAGCATAAGAACTTACTTTAATACATATACATACTAAAAAGTTATTGAAAGGATAAAAAATGACTTAATGGATTTATAAATTTTTACATAATATTTCCTGAGTTTTAGTTCAATTTCTGAGAAAGATTTATACTACGATGCGCACGTCAAATAGAATATTTTAGCACATAAAAATTGGTCTGCTACGAAACTTTTCATTCAACAATGAGTAAGATCCATTTTATTATAATTACTGATTCACAGGCAAGAAGCAAACATTAAAACTGAAATTCCAGATTAATTTTTCAATATCTTATTTCATGTCTGAGATTAACCAATTTTACTGTTAAAAATAGAATACATACAAAACAAAATTATTAAAAGAAAAAAAAAATGACTTAATGGATTTATAAATTTTTACATTTTTCCTGAAATTTTAGTTCAATTTCTGAGAAAGATTTATACTTCGATGCACACGTGAAATTGAACATTTTAGCACATAAAAATTGGTCTGCTATGACCTTTTCATTCAACAATGAGTAAGATCCATTTTATTCAATTACTGATTCAAAACAGTCATCATTTCACAGGCAAGAAGCAAACCTTAAAACTGAAATTCCAAATTAATTTTCAATATTTTATTTTATGTCGGAGATTAACCAATTTTACTTTTGAAAAAACAATACATACAAAAAATTATTAAAACGAACAAAATGAGGTAATGGATTTAGAAATGTTTACATTTTTCCTGTGTTAAGTTCAATTTCTTAGAACGATTTCAACGTGAACACAAACGCTGTAGAATGCCTCTTTATATATCTAAAATTTGAGCCTATACGATTTATTTCAGATCTCTCACTGTTAAACACTTTAGTGTACTTATAATTTCAATGGGCATTATTGTGGGTTTAAAAAATGCTAAATCTACAATAAAGATGTAATATTGTAAAATGTCAAAATTGTTTAGTATGAAAATTAAAATATTTTAAAAAATAAAAAATAAGAAGGCATTACAGAATTAAGTATACAATATTGACGAGTAAATAGAAAGACAAAAAGTGTAAGCATATAAGTTTCACAGCAAATAACGACCACATTATTAGGAGAACAGCATACAAAAAAAGCTGTTTTCTAATGGACATACTTGGCAAGCCGTTCTTTATTTCATTACAATTCTCTAAGTATATTAACTTGTTGCTGAAGTTAAGCAACTAGGAAAAAAGAAAAGGGCACGTATAAAACGATAAAATAATTTCTGAGTACATGATATCATGCTTTCGTTACTAAGCGATTACTTATGTCCCAATGTATATTTATATTTTTCAGATCTATGCTCCTAAAAATAAACGGACGAAAATTAAATCCAAGCGGTGGTATGGCTGCTTTATTATATATTTCATAATGAAAAACAGAAATGTACAAAAAGAAAATAAGAATTTGATCTCGCCATATTAGCTCCGCAACTGTTGGACTCTCTATTAAAACATCCTAGAAAAACAAAAGGCATAAACAACAACGATTAACATACATTTTAATCTTTTACTGATTCATATTGTCATTTGTTTCAAAGGAAGAAATCAAACTTTAAATACTGAAATTCCAGATTAATTTTTCACCATTTGTATGTTTCATGTCTACGATTACCCCCCCTTCACAGAGAGAGAGAGAGAGAGAGAGAGAGAGAGAGAGAGAGAGAGAGAGAGAGAGAGAGAGAGAGAGAGAGAGAGAGAGAGAGAGAGAGAGAGAGAGAGAGAGAGAGAGAGAGAGGGGAGTGCTTTGACCTTATTCATATTTAAATAATATTAATCGAACTTTTAGAACATTATTGTATGCATAATATTAAAAAACAAGACCAACATAATACACATCAAATATATCACAATACGTGTACTATGTAACCGATTAATGTACTGGTTTGAAACATTATAAATTTATAAACACTGTTGATAAATTCCAAGGAAAGTGCACAATTATTTTGTACAACGAACGGTATTCCTGTAGGTTATTTGGTGAAATTTGTATTCAAGGTTTTTATCCAGTCCAAATTTCTTTTCTCTCATTCCGTATTTCTGCACAGTTTGTCCGTTATACTTGAGAAAGGAGGGGAGAACATAAAGAAAAAAGATAATGATGAAAATGTGTTCAGTATTAAATTAATTTAGATGTACCATATTCAATTAACTTAGAAAACGTGGTAGATTAATGCTATTCATCATCATTTTTCATACGTTATATATATATATATATATATATATATATATATATATATATATATATATATATATATATATATATATATATATATAAATAAAGTTTATAATATTCTTTACATTAAAAAAGTTCCTCAATTATAATGATTAAAAGTGCTAGAGTCATGTGACTCATTTCCCTAAAGCATTTCTTCTAGTTAAAAAAAAAATCTCACTTGTGAAAAGCAAATGTTCATACGGCTGAAAGCAGCCATCCCAAGCTTCCCCTTTCAAAGAGATTTAGTCAATAGCTGTCCTATCATGGTTGTTAAATCTACAACGGGGACAAAAAAGGTAGTTCTTAGTGCTTTTTTTCACAATGGACTATATCCCTTTCCCACGAGAGTGGGATTGGAGAAAGTAAAACTACAAAGAACAAGTGACCTTTGTCTCTAATATATATATATATATATATATATATATATATATATATATAGATATATATATATATATATATATATATATATATATATATATATATATATAATTATAGACAGACAGACAGACAGACAGACAGACAGAGGTGCAGAAGTATGCCGTTATTTCTTACCACCTTTTGCAGCTTAGTGCTATCGTCTAGAACACCATGAGTTTAATTTGGAAGCGAATAAAATTTTTTGCGTTCTTACTATTTAAAAAGCTTAAAGTGTGATCCATTGCGCATGTGTAGACTACATCCATTGAATGAATGACTCTTTTATATTTGCAGTTTGTACGCGGTATTATTTGACGAAACTATTTACACTTTACCAAGGCAACTACTGTGGATGATAGTAGTAGACCTTTTAACAGTTTATAATCGTTCTCTGTAAAAGGGTTTTCAGTAGTAGACATTTCAATAAGGGAATATTCTTTGCTGATGGGGTGTGGGAGTTAAATACTTTAAATACAGGTTACTCGAAACAGTTTTTGTCCTCGTACAAAACAATCAGTTGGAGAATAAAATAATAAAATGTGGATTCTTTAAGCCCTTGAACTCATACGTTGCATTCAGTCAGCCTAATGTTAGTCCTGCATGTAAACATAAATATAAATATCAGCGTATATATAATCACAATCTCCACTGAAACATTAAAGGGCAAATAAGGGGCATTATGCATTTTAAACAAACAACAATTTTAACGATATGCATAATTTTATTTTCTCCTTTTAGTTTATTTCCAATCTTTGTAAGAGATATTAAATATTTGTCCTATATATGCATGCGGTTTTTTGCATGCTGTTCATTCCATTTATTTTGCTGTTTACGCTTCAGGGTCTTTTGCATTAAACTAATTTAAAATAAATAGCGCAAGTGAGAAAAATATATTAACTACGTATAAGTTAACCGTAGGTTTACAAGATCTGTAATTTGATGGAGACAGTTGGAACATTTTTTATCGGGTCTAAGCGGATTATCCAAACTTGGCAATGAAATAATTAACCATAGGCTAAATACCCCAAGCTGTCTTCTCGGCACTACCTTCGCAATCAAAGCTAGGACAAAAAAAAAAATAACTCACTCACCTAATCGGTGTCAGGGTCCGAGTAGGTAATAATTAGTTCGCTTATTATTAATCCTTTAATCTATCGAGCATTTTTACCGTCCCTTGACGCGGCGCAGGTGGGTACTTTGGGCTGGTCCACCACGTGACCCGTGACCTACAAGGTATATACAAGCCAATATTATTAGAGGTCACTGAAAAGAAACTGTTCTTAGATATCAGTAGAATGCAATGCAAGATGGATACTTGGAGACTAGTGTTGTTTTTATTTCCATTAATGGTCTATAGCAGCATTACGACCAATACTCGAAGTTCATATTCCAATACATGGAACTTGCTCGTTGGGAGAAGATCATCACAAGTAAGTTTATTTTGCTCAGATTTTGTTTTAATATAGGCACACAAAAACTTTCTTCAGCAAATATTTACTTCTTTTCCTTTCCTTTTCTCTTTCAATTGATATTTGTGTGGCTTATTTTAGTGTAAAAATATATTTAGAAAATGAAAATACTTCACACATAATTTTAAAAAGTTAAATATCTATAGGACTTTTAAATGCCTTTTATACTTTGAACATAATGATAATGATGGTAATAATGATAACGACAATGATAATGATGACGATAACGATAAGATTCAGATTTACATAAGTAATAGACCGTACATTTTCGTTCTACTAAAATAAATATATAACAATACATATAATTAGTAAACGTTTACAAAATGAATATCTACTGCATAATACAAAAAGATACAGAAAACAAAATACAAATTAAAAAAAGGTACATAAATCGTTATTTTTCACCCGGCGGTGTACTACCTGTTATAATTTCCTTCGAAGTCATTAAAACAGTCAATACAGACAATGAAGGTCAGAATAACTTATAAATATATTTAATATGATTCTTAATTGGCGGCCATCTAAAGATGCTGAAATGATAGGGTATCGGTTTTCAATTATCCATAATATACACACTTAGTTAATTTTTTTTGTAAGCTGCATAATATCTGTATTTAAGTCTAATTTATGGCCTCTACTCAAAACAATGTAAAAACAAAGATTGTACTGTACAATCTTTAGAGCAAATGATCACGTGTATTTAATTATGGTCCAAACGGTACTGTGTAAAAATTGCAAGTGATATTAAGTATGTTGAAGGTGCACGTTTTTTCAATATTAATACGCATAAATACTGTCATAAACTTTTCGTGTAAAGCACAACAAAAATTTAGCAACTAACACAATACAACAAAATTATAACGCATTAGAACATTTTGTTTTGCTTCAGATCTTCATTTTTAACGTAATTTGGGAAATAACTAGATAGAATCTGGCGACGTTTTTCTCACTTACTACAAACTATCGTTACATTTAAAACAACGTTAAAAATCTAACACACAAACAAGCATACAATGGAACAAAACAGAACTCATGTTATCTGACTCGAAGAGAGAAATAGAAAGAATCCAAGAATTCAAGATGAACTGTAAAAGGCACATAATCAATTATAAATAATTCAATAAAATACTAACGTTTTCTAGTCTAATAATTTATTTTCATGCGAAACAATGAAAATTATAATTATTAATTAAATTCTTTCTTCTATACAACTATACCTGACTAGAACATATTACCTAATTGCATCAAAAACATTTCAAATACTGATAATTTCAAATCAGCTGTTAAGTCGTACCTTTTAAACCAAGGCAAATCAAGAGAACGTGCGTCAACATTTACTAATTCTATATAACTTTGTATTTAAAACAATGGATGTTCATAGGATACAATTAATATTTCATACAACTTACGTATCAAGGCTTAGCCGCTAAATTGACCAATAATGCCACAAAAGTGCGCATAAGGTGAAGTCTTAAATGTGTGCGTTTTGTTGGTTTGAGTAATAATTATGATTAAAGAGAGGCAGATTAAAGTTGTACTATCAATTCAAAAATGAATTTAGTAACTTGAAGGATGAATGCAACCGACTTTTATGGTCCGTTACCATGATTATCTTTGTTCCAGTGATTCATTCGACTGATTGTTTTATTTTTATCTCTTTCTTAATGTTCGTTTTTTGTTATTATTTTTATTGTTGCTGCTGTTGTAGTTTTATTTCATTATTGTTATAATGTTCTCTTACTAAAAATATAAAATAAAAATTGTTATCTGTTATATGTAAAGATTACCTGACATTTACCTGGTAATTCAAATATGATATGACGCCTAAGATATGCATGTCTCTCTGTGATGAAGTTACAGCTGATTAAAGTCGTCTGATTAACATACTGTTTCCAAAGCTGAAAACTCTCCTGGTTGAATCAAAATGAATCACACAACCAAATTTCGAAATTTTGAGACAAAGTTTAGTTTATATACGGTAGGGATTTTTTCTTACCTAATCTGGGAATTTTCCTTTTTTCTGTTTTTTTTTTTCTTTTAATGCCTTACAGAACTCGTGTGATCAATGTCCATAATGGAAACAAGTGAACTGAATATTCATTTACATTATGAGTCACCTTAGATGGGATTTATTATTTTACTTAAATGTATTTAAGTTTTATTCTGTATCATTTTATAATCTATAGTGAAAATCTCTCTCTCTCTCTCTCTCTCTCTCTCTCTCTCTCTCTCTCTCTCTCTCTCTCTCTCTCTCTCTCTCTCTCTCTCTCTCTCTCTCTCTCTCTCTCTGAATCTAACACAACTATACTCCCCGCATAAAGTGTGTTCATCAAAAAATGTCCACTACTGCTGTTGCAAATTGATTATATTATTGCTATTGAATGTTTTCAGCCGATGTACCCGACAACTGTAGGCAATTTATCCGTCATTCCCACTGTAGCCGTCAGAACAGATCCAGAATCATTCCTTGATATTATTGTACCACCTAAGAAAGCCTCAAATCAGGAATCCGCTGCATCGAAAAAAAACATGTCTGGAAGTGACACGGACAAAAGCAATGTCAACGGAAATTTCACAGTTTTCACTCATGCGTCATGTCTGGATCGGAATTACACTACCATGAATGCAACAAATGAAGTAAATATATGTAAGTAAAACCAAATGTTTTCACATTTTAACTTGTGTATGTGTGTGTGTTTGTGTGTGTGTGTGTGTCTGTGTGTGTGTGTGTGTAGTTAGTGTAACGCAATGATATTCATGAGATTGGACACCAACATACCGAGGAAACACATCCAACCGATGACGTCCTTGATTAAAAAATGTTAAAATCTTGATTCTATCAACAATTTTAGCCAAGAATGACGTAAAATCATAATTTAAAGAAAGGTCCCCGTTTATACGCTTGGTGCTTGTTCGCGAGTTTGGAGTGTTTCTCTTTTCCAATGCTGGAGATAATAACGCCCGAAACAATGTTTTTGATGGCACTGTGCAAAACGTTGTGCAAACAACGTATTATCTCCCTTTAGATCCAAGCATAAATTGCCAACTACTTAGCTAACTTATAAGAGTAAAAGATGGTCCATATAACAATCTCTGGCAGTTTTTCTTTTAATATAGTTATGAAACTGGCGTCAGATTCATGCCATACACGTCCAATGAATGCAAATAAATCTACGACATTTACGAAAGAAGTGCATTAAAATGATATATGAATTCATTGTAGAGTTAAACCTAAATTTCCTTGTTTATTCCATTGTGTTATTTACCAGTTTCCTACTGCAACTGCAGTCAAACGACAAATATACAACAGTAAATTTTGAAAGGGACAATGGTACTACACGGACACTGGCGATTTTTGACCAAAATTCACCAAACGTCAACCATGGCATCATGGAAGCTCACTAACATTTTACTACATGACGCTTGCTCCTACTAATAGGAAAATTAGTTTGAGTTCATTGCACCAAGATCGAATAATCAAACAAGTAATCATACAAATCTAAGAATTCTTTACAAGGGGGTAGTATAACCATATACCCATACTCCAAATTTAGTACAGTATGATATCCAAAGCGGTCTATTATTCGTAATAAAATCTAATTGCATGACAATCAATAAATAAAATATTTATTCAGTCTAGATCAATATATATATATATATATATATATATATATATATATATATATATATATATATATATATATATATATATATATATATATATATATATATATATAATACAAATCATATGGCGAATAACAACCCTTTCAAGCGTACTGGATCCACCAAGGGATCACGTGCGTCAGGGCAGAAATTTCCAATTCAAGCCATGTTTTCCTGGACACAACATCCAGACAAGTGGAAAACAAATTACACACAGACATCTACTCGAAACCAACCGACAAACACCAGTATCTCCTCCCAACCAGCTGTCATCCAAAACACTGCATTAAGAACATTCCATATAGCCAGGCACTGATGATACGCAGAATTTGCTCCGACGATGAAAGATTCCTAGAAAGGTCTGAAGAACTGGCTAAACATTTAATTTACCGAGGCTACGACAAAGACCTGATTGCGGAGGCAATCCAAAGAGCCAAACAAACAAACAAACCGTGATGACCTACTCAGATATGGACAGAAAGAAAAGGTTGACAGGATACCATTTATTTTGACCTATCACCCAGACAATCCCAAAGTACGTAAAATCATCGCAAACCACTGGCCAACCGTGCAATCGTTCAGACATACTAAACCTAATACTTCCGAACAATGCTATAGTAGCTTACCGGAGAACAAAAAACCTAAAGGACATCATAGTCAGGGCCAAGCTAACGCCAATCGCTAGTCAAAACCAACCTAGTCATTCTGGACCCTGTGGCGATAAAAGATGCAAAACCTGTCAACATATGATAGAGACCAAGACATTCACTAGCACAGTGACTAAAGAAAAACTAAACATACATGGTCCATACAAAACGTGCAAAACAGAGAATGTGATTTATCTCATCACATATAAGATATGTGGCCTTCAGTACGTCGGAGATCTGAAAAGCTACACAAAAGGATAAACCTTCATAGATCTGATTGGATGACAAAAAAGCTGTACAGAAGCCCGGTCGCAGAACACTTCTCCTCCCCTGGCCACACTTTCAGTGATATAAAATACTTATCGCTACTGCTAACTACCACAGCTGGAGTTCCGAAACCAGGAAGGAAAAGGAATCATACTAGATACGCCGTCTTAGAACATTGAAACCAAGCGGTCTAAACCAAGAAGACTAGAAAATGAAAACTATGCACTAGTAGAATTTAACATTTTCTAAATCTTCTTATTATCCTTCAATTTTTATTATAAGAATAACCGGTATAGAATCAAATATCCGGGATATAATCTGCGTTACATATGTACACAAAGTAAAAATAGATGTCGCTTTGGCTTGTAGACTTTTAGGGAATTATACACCGTTTTCAGTTTCCACAACTAGTCTATACAAGCTGGTTGCATTTATAGTTTTAGCACATGTGAAGACAGAGATGTAGAGGTTTACAAACACAACGTTTTTGTGTTTATTTGTTTATCGTAACTATGTTTTGTATTTGCCTTTGAAAAAAAACTCATTAAGAGTCGAAAGCGCTTAGGCTAGTTAGTTACTAGTTTCGTACTGTTCGTCGTCAGTTTATTGCATATATATATATATATATATATATATATATATATATATATATATATATATATATATATATATATATATATATATATATATATAGTAATAAATGGTAAATGAAACCCTTATGAGGGATACAGTTACTTAATACTCGTATGTGATTTGGATTTGATTTTAACGTAGCTTTCACAATCTATCAGTCATATCGCTACGATCTCTGCAGTTTGGCAGTTTATGGTGATGTCAAGCACTGGGGCATCACGCCGCAGACATGAACCATGATGTCCTACCCAGTCCTATTATTCTGACACCAGGCCCACTAGTCCTAATAATAATCTCTTAATGCTGAGCTCCTAGCGAGGCAGCTGTTAGTACCATTTTATCTCTTTGCTATGAGTTGGCATTGGTTCGAACCTGTAATCTGCCACATCCGCGTTAAACGCTCTAACCACTATTGAGAAGTCGTATTGATTCTTAAAAATGTACAAGATATGTAAACATATCCTCTTTGGTCAAAATGTACCAATTTCTCCGTGATTTTGTCAAATAACGTGCGTTCTTAATTTGCATTGATTAAACAGTATATTTGTGAACACGCGTGAGTCTTGGCTTGCATTGCTAAATTTCATATTCCTTAAAATTGATAATACAGTTCCATCCGTGATATATCCCCATTTGCTATTAATTTACTGCCTCAAACTGCATTTCCTTTCGCTCTAACATCGCCAGAACAAATGTCCTCAGTATGCGGGTCAATTTTGGAGTTTTCGATAACCACCAAATGCAAGAATGTGTGTGTCTGTCTGTCTGTTTGTATGTTTTTGACTTAGATTTGTAACGTAGTTTTAATATTTTTTCACTCATATCACCACGATGTCTGCATTGTGGCAGTTGATACTGATATCCATCACTGGCACTTCATGTCGCAGACATGTAGCATCATGTACCACCGGAAACCAGGCCGAACAGTCTAAAAAGTAACCGCTTAGTCATGAACGCCAATTCAGGAA
This sequence comes from Potamilus streckersoni, assembly GCA_016746295.1. Taxonomy (NCBI): domain Eukaryota; kingdom Metazoa; phylum Mollusca; class Bivalvia; order Unionida; family Unionidae; genus Potamilus; species Potamilus streckersoni. The sequence continues at coordinate 141,138 of JAEAOA010000570.1, forward strand.
ACTGCTAGCAACATTTTTATGTCTTTGCTACAGCTACGGTTCGAACCCGAGATCTTCCGATACCGAGGCAGACACTCTAACCACTTACGCCACCGGATTTGTTCACGCACACACACACATGCATACATACATACATACATACATACATACATACATACATACATACATACATACATACATACATACATACATACATACATACATACATACATACATACATACATACATACAGGACTTGTCACTTTTTGTAGCAGCTACGTACTGCATTTAGGGCGTATTGTGTTTTATATGTTTTGCACAAATTATGATTTTTAATAAAGCATGCGAACAGGAATGATAGAATATGACTCAATTTAAATAGCCCATTAATTGCCTTGTTTGTTAGCCTTTAGAATTTAAATATTTTATGTTAACCTTTGGGAAATGCGTTAAACGTTAGCCTTTGGAAAACGCCTTAAATGTTCGCCTTTCCAAACCCAACGTATATTAAAACCTTTAGTTACAGACTTCTCGTTTTGCTGATGCTAATTTATATTTTCTGCTTTGAAATGTTTTTCTCGTTGTATGGCAGATAATCATTTCTTTTTGCTTGATATACAGTCATTCTTATCACAACCAATTGCATGCAAATCAGCACTGAATGTTGGATTATATTTAAAAGAGTAACGATCGATTGATTGACTTTTTAACTGTCTTTTTCAGATTGTGTCGATTACAGAAATATACCGATTGTAATTCTCTCTGGAGGAATTTTCTTAATTTACTTTGCTGGATTTGTGACGTATATAGTAAAGACACGTTACCTACCCGAGGAGTATTAAGACCCGTTGAAAATTCGAGGATGCATTGCTAATCGTGATACATTTACAAATATGATACATTGCCAATCGTGATATATTAAAAAATGTGATACAGTGCCAATCGTGATACAATGACAAAAGTGATTTAGGTATTCTTAACTTAAATCTGGACAAAGGTGATACAATGCCAATCGTGATGACAAATTTGATACATTGACAAATGTTTGAACACATACATTTAACAAAATAATAAATGTAATTTCATATTGTATTGTCTATAGTGGCCTTTCAGTTTACATGCCTTATGCGATTTCCAAAGAACAATGATTACACGTTGGAAATCTATATAAAGTTGTAAATATACAATATTAGTTAGATAAGAGAGAAATGACAATGTTAACAAGACAAGTTCAACTCATAATAATTTGTTTTTTATTTTGTGGTTGCTATAAACCATCATCTGGAGAATTTTCACAAAGTCAACTGTTCCAATCATCACAGTGTTCAAAAAGTGTTCAAATTGTCAACTTTTCCAGTCAGGACAATTTTCAAACGCACATTTTTCCTTCTGCGATGTTTTCAAAATGCCAAATGTTGCGATCTGCACAGTTTCCAAGACGTCAGCTGTTCCAATCTTTTGTGTTCAATTGTTCCATCTTGGACTGATGTCAACATCGAAATTAATTTCATTTTTTGAGGTATAAATGCATTATCCAGACGGATGCTTTTCTTTAAAAACTGAGTGGACCAAGTGGGATGGACGTGTTACATTTTGTGTTAACCTGACTCGTGATTGCCATGTGATCTTGTGTACTAGGATTATACTGGGTTGAGATCAAGGATGACTTCAATTATTGCCAGGCAAGATTCTTGTACATTTACATTAAAGAGCTCTTCCGAAGATAAATGTGTTCAAATTTAAAACTTTATCATTATACATATTGCGTGGAGGTTTGTTACAATCCCAAATAAGACCATTTCTTGTTTTCTTCAGTCTGATAACATCACCATAAATTCCATAGAAACGGATGGTCATGAACGAAAAGCTGTATAAAAGATCTTCAAAATTGCAATAAAACAGATTAAACTTTTGATTTTGTATTTTATTTCTTTAGTGTGATCCTTCTGTTTTAGTTTTATTTCATTTCCATATATCTAACAATTGTTAAAATTAAATAAAACGTAGCCTATTCTGTAGCATATTCAAACATGTATATAATCCACAATGTATGTACCCCACCATATATGTACCCCACCATGTATATACCCCACCATGTATGTACCCCACCATGTATGTACACCACCATTTATGTACCCCACCATGTATATACCCCACCATGTATGTACCCCACCAGGTATGTACCAGACCATATATGTACCCCACCATGTATATACCCCACCATGTATATACCCCACCAGGTATGTACCCCACCATGTATATACCCCACGATGTATGTAAAGAAATATGTAAGTAACCCGCTTTGCTCTAACTTTAGTCCTAATTTAATCGACATCCGGGTTGACTGAGAGTGGTTATGTCTTCTAAATTGACGGATATGGCATTGGACAATGTCTGAATCACATTTAAATCTCGCTTAAAAATTATCACGTTCTCAATGAAGCCAAAGTCAGCAGAACACTTTCTCTTCCTCTTTGGTATTATTCCAAAATTTCAATATTTAAATCTCAAAAGATTTTTCGACTGTTATAAATCCTCTGCCGTCCTAATCACGTCAGCAGCGTCATCAAAGTGATGACAACTGTTAATCACGAAAGAGTTCAAATTAAGATTAAATTATTGCTCACTAATATAATCTTCTTAGCTTGGATTATCCTATAAACGAATATTCTGTAAATTTTCTTATGTTTTTATTATCAAAATGTTGGACGTCCTCGATAAAATATTCTTATCTTTGTTGTTTAGATTTAAGTTTGATTTTAATATTTGACAAAAATTATCGTATCATTGTTGTCTAGATTTAAGTTTGATTTTATTATTTTGCATAAGAACTTACTTTAATACACGTACATACCAAAACGTTATTAAAAGGAAAAAAATGACTTAATGGATTTAGAAATTTGTACATATTTCCTCAATTTTAGTTCAATTTCTGAGAAAGATTTATACTTTGATGCATGAAATTGAACATTTTAGCACATACAAATTGGTCTGCTACGAACTTTTCATTCAACAATGAGTAAGATCTATTTTATTTAATTACTGATTCAAAAAAGTCATCATTTCACAGGCAAGAAGCAAACCTTAAAACTGAAATTCCAGAATTATTTTTCAATTTTTTATTTCATGTCTGAGATTAACCAACTTTACTGTTGAAAATAGAATACATACAAAAAAACGTTAATAAATAGAACAATATGAGGTATTGGATTTAGAAATATTTACATTTTTCATGTGTTTCGTTTAATTTCTGAGAACGATTCCCAAGTGTACACAAACGCTGTAGAATGCCTCTTTATATATCTTAACATAGAACCTATACGATTTATTTCAGATCTCTCACTGTTAAACTCTTTAGTGTATTTATAATTTCAATGGGCATTTTTGTGGGTTTAAGGTATGGTGAATCTACGATAAAGATGTAATATAGTAAACTGTCAAAATTGTTTAGTATGAAATTTAAGATATTTTAAAAAATAAAAATAAAAGAGCATTCCAGACATAAGTATACAATATTGACGAGTAAATAGAAAGATAAAAGTGTAAGCATATAAGTTTCACAGCAAGTATCGACCACATAATTCGGAGAACAGCATGCAAAATAAAGCTGTCTTCTAATAGACACACTTGGCTAGCCGGTGTTTATTTCATTACAATTCTCTAAATATATTAATTTATTTCTGAAGTTAAGCAACTAAGAAAAAAGAAAAGGACACGCATAAAACGATAAAATAATTTCTGAGAACATGATATCATGATTTCTTTACTAAGCGATTACTTATGTCCCAATGCATATTTATATTTTTCAGATCTATGCTCCTAAAAATAAACGGACAAAAATTAAATCCAAGCGGTGGTATGACTACTTTATTATATATTTCATAATGAAAAACAGAAATGTACAAAAAGAAAGACATTGATCTCCACATATTAGCTCCGCAACTGTTTGATTCTCTCTCTCTCTCTCTCTCTCTCTCTCTCTCTCTCTCTCTCTCTCTCTCTCTCTCTCTCTCTCTCTCTCTCTCTCTCTCTATATATATATATATATATATATATATATATATATATATATATATATATATATATATATATATATATATATATATATATATATATATATATATATAATCAAACATTAAACCTGAAATTCCTGATTAATGTTTCACCATTTGTATGTTTCATGTCTGCGATTAACTCCCTTCACAGAGAGAGAGAGAGAGAGAGAGAGAGAGAGAGACAGAGACAGAGAGAGAGACAGAGAGAAAGAGAGAGAGAGAGCTTTTCAAAACAGACGAAAAGCTGATATGTAATCAGAATGTAAAGAGATAAAACTTGGACAAACCATTACTAAACACGGAAAAAGAAAGAAAGAAAGAAAGAAAGAAAGAAAGAAAGAAAGAAAGAAAGAAAGAAAGAAAGAAAGAAAGAAAGAAAGAAAGAAAGAAAGAAAGAAAGAAAGAAAGAGAAAGAAAGAAAGCAAGCTGTCAAGAAAAAAAATTATTACGAGCTTGATACTTTCTATAATGCTGCACCTGACATAGAAGGTAACCATCAGTTAATATCATCGGAACAAAAATATGTATTTCTTTTTATTTCCTTTAAGAATAATCGTTATTAAGAAATACATAAAGAATATATCAAGAAATACATAAAGAATTCTTTATAGGTTAGAGTGAAACAATGTACTTTAAAGTCCAACCATTTTATTCGGCAGAAAGATTAACCCATTACTTTTCATGCAAAATCTCAAGGATATATATATATATATATATATATATATATATATATATATATATATATATATATATATATATATATATATATATATATATATATATATATATATATATACATATATATATATAGACAGATACACAGTCAAGTAGGCAGAAAGTCAAATAGATACAAACACATAACCATGAAAATAAAAATACATCTCGAAAATATCTTAAATAAACCAGGATAGGGACAAAAACAATACTCATACGCCTTTAATTCTGTGCAACCAGTGTCGCATTTAATACATGCTTTTTCAGGCACAAAATGTTGTTAAATAAACGGATTGCATCTTTATATTATAAAATATCAATTACGACATAACGTAACGAAACAAATGGTACCTGCCCCTCTACGAATCTTTCGTTCGTTCGTTCGTTCATTCATTCATTCATTCATTCACTCACTCATTCATTCATTCATTCATTCATTCATTCATTCATTCATTCATTCGTTCGTTCGTTCGTTCGTTCGTTCGTTCATTCATTCATTCATTCATTCATTCATTCATTCATTCATTCATTCATTCATTCATTCATTCATTCATTCAAGCCAAAATCAGCAGAGAACTTCCTTTTAAACTTTGGTATTATTCCAAAATTTCAATATTAAAATCTCAAAATATTTTTCTACTTTTATAAATCCTCTGCCGTCCTAATCACGTCAGTAGCGTCATCAAAGTGATGACAACTGTTAATCGGGAAAGAGTTCAAATTAAGATTAAATTATACCTCACTAATATAATTTCTTAGCTTGGATTATACTTTAAACGAATATTCTGTAAATATGCATTTTTATCAAAATGATTGACGTCCTCGATAAAATATTCTTATCTTAGTTGTTTAAATTTAAATTTGATTTTAATATTTGATAAAATATTCGTATCCTTGTTGTCAAGATTAAAGTTTGATTTTAATATTTAGCATAAGAACTTACTTTAATACATATACATACGAAAAAGTTATTGAAAGGATAAAAAATGACTTAATGGATTTATAAATTTTTACATAATATTTCCTGAGTTTTAGTTCAATTTCTGAGAAGATTTATACTTCGATGCGGACGTCAAATAGAATATTTTAGCACATAAAAATTGGTCTGCTACGACCTTTTCATTCAACAATGAGTAACATCCATTTTATTAAAATTACTGATTCACAGGCAAGAAGCAAACATTAAAACTGAAATTCCAGATTAAGTTTTCAATATTTTATTTCATGTCTGAGATTAACCAACTTTACTGTTAAAAATAGAATACATAAAAAAATTATTAAAAAGAAAAAATGACAATGGATTTATAAATTTTTATATATTTCCTGAGTTTTAGTTCAATTTCTGAGAAAGATTTATACTTTGGTGCACACGTGAAATTGAACATTTTAGCACATAAAAATTGGTCTGCTACGACCTTTTCATTCAACAATGAGTAAGATCCATTTTATTCAATTACTGATTCAAAACAGTCATCATTTCACAGGCAAGAAGCAAACCTTAAAACTGAAAATCCAGATTATTTTTCAATTTTTTATTTCATGTCTGAGATTAACCAACTTTACTGTTGAAAATAGAATACATACAAAAAAGTTAATAAATCGAACAATATGAGGTAATGGATTTAGAAATATTTACATTTTTCATGTGTTTCGTTTAATTTCTGAGTACGATTCCCACGTGTACACAAACGCTGTAGAATGCCTCTTTATATATCTTAACATTGAACCTATACGATTTTTTTCAGATCTCTCACTGTTAAACTCTTTAGTGTACTTATAATTTCAATGGGCATTTTTGTGGGTTTAAAAAATGCTGAATCTACAATAAAGATGTAATATTGTCAACTGTCAAAAATGTTTAGTATGAAATTTAAGATATTTTAAAAAATAAAACATAAATGGGCATTACAGACATAAGTATACAATATTGACGAGTAAATTAAAAGACAAAAATGTAAACATATAAGGTTCACAGCAAATAACAACCACATAATTAGGAGAACCATCCATAGCAAATTCAACTAATTGGTCTAGGTTAAAGTCATTAATTGTCTTAACAACATCTTCATCAAATTTATTTAACAGTTTAGCATTACTTATTGCATGACTATTTTGTTCGGGGGCTGGTGCTCCAGCACCTTCAGGCTTTGCCGCAGCAGCTGGTTGAACCGCTTGAATATGACCAGCAATATCAACAGGCAATGATTCAAGAGCTTTCTGTGTTGCCTCATTAAACGTCTTTAATTCTGTGCAACCATTGTTGCATTTAATACATGATTTTTCAGGCACAAAATGTTGTGAAATAAACGGATGACGTCTTTATATTATAAAATATCAATTACGACATTACGTATCGAAACAAATGGTATGATTCTCAGGTTTTCTCTAATATTTCATCAAGTTTTAATCACTCTCTACTCGAATTGTCTTTCATGCCAATAGATATTGTGCATGGAGACATGAATAGACTCATAAAAGAAATTTATTGGATTCAAAAATTAGATACTTTGTATCCCACTGGACCTAATACCAGTACTATATACAATTGTATATTGTTTTAAATTGATAAATTGTACATCCTTGATAACGATATAATTATATGAATGACTGTTTGTCTCTAGTTTATTTTATTATTTAAAAAAACAACGAAATATTAACCAGAAACAACTAGTGTTACCCACCATCTTATATTCTTATAATGCAAAAAATTCATTTGAGATTTCCAGACAAAATTGATTACATACCGGAAGTTGAGACCCGTCTGTACTTTCGCCCTTTTGTTCTCTCTTTATTTACAATGAATCCTGTAGAAAAAAGAAAAATGTGCTAGTTAATAGAAAAATAAATTAAGTACTGATAAAATGACTTTGGCCATTCTAAAATAGAGCATTATTAGATATACGGTGACTGTTGATTTACCGCAAGCCATTAATGTTTTATGCAAACAAATTATCTAGACGCAGACCGCTGACCGAGATCCGTTTTGGTCTGTTTCTATAATTACTCGATTGCCTGTAGAGAAAAATATTTCGTGTTCAGTACTAAATTTCCGTTCATTCAAATAAACTCTTAATAGAGTTACAAGTGTACGTTTACGTATCGGAAATCCATCACGGGTATATATTCAAACCTTTGTCAACCGTTAAAAGGAAGGTCAGTCGTCCGTCATTTGTTGTGATATTAATATCATGCCAGGCATAGCATAATGGCCGTAAATCTCTGTCATCTATACTTTACTGTTTTTTTTTATATCTGTTTATATACGCAGAAATAGAGTTTGAAGCCACAGACCCTGGTTATACTGTAATTTGAAATGCCATAACAGTCCAGAATGGCTTACTATTATAAGACAAAATACACAACGAAGTATAGTAATTTATTATATGCTCATTGTCAGAATCGTTTAATATTCCCCGATATTGAACATCTTCCTAGTGCACTCATTGCGCTTGATGCACGTAATCGCGCGGTACGCTATGAAGTTAAATGGTCGGTGGGCTGGGCTATATGAGCATTGAAGAGAGTGACTCCAGTCGTATGGGGTGCAAGGAATCTACGATTGCGAAATTGATTATTTTAAAAGTAAAATAATAAATCTTATTATTTAAAATATTGGGTTGTGAATTTTATTATTAAGTCTTTGGTAATGAGACAAAAATGAGGATATATTAATGAGGTTATTGCCTTTTAATGGAAAATATGAAAGCTTTGTTTTCGAATGAATATACTGCACTCCCAAGCTCGTGAAGTATAGCCATCCGAAAAACTCATTCATATTTTCCACTACAAATGCAGTAACATATAATTGTTTCAGAGTTGTTTCCAGACCCCGTTGGGATTCAAACCTTGGCCAGATGACATACCTGTCCCTCTACGATTGATTGATTGATTGATTGATTGATTGATTGATTGATTGATTGATTGATTGATTGATTGATTGATTGATTGATTGATTGATTGATTGGTTCATTCATTCATTCATTCATTCATTCATTCATTCATTCATTCATTCATTCATTCATTCATTACACAACAACCGTCCCGGTTGTCTAAGTAGTTAGAGCGAGAGGTCGCTGTTTTCTTAACCCGGCCGAGTCAGGAAAAATTCATAAAAATGGTATTAGTAGCTGCCTCGCTTGGCGTTCAGACTTAGGATTAGGACCGGTTGGCCTGGTCTCAGGACAGAGTAATCAGGTGGGAGGTGATGCTACATGCCATACTGTAAACATATTAGCAATATGACTGAAAAAATTGTTAAAGCTGCGTTAAAATTTCAAATCACAAACACAAATTAAAATCAACTAACAAACCATTACGTTCTCATCTAGTTCTAAGCTGTGAACAAAGAACTGAAGGAGAGTGGTTTGAGATCCACATCAAAATTTATATCCCGGTAAAATAATGTATTGAGGTATGGAGAATAGATGTTGAGGTTTTGAAGAATAGATGTTAAGATCATGTGTAAGGTCATGTGTACAGAGATAATTGACAATAATAATAATAATAATAATAATAATAATAATAATAATAATAATAATAATAATAATAATAATAATAATAATAAGAAGAAGAAGAAGAAGAAGAAGAAGAAGAAGAAGAAGAAGAAGAAGAAGAAGAAGAAGAAGAAGAACAACAACAACAACAACAACAACAACAACAACAAGAACAAGAAGAACAAGAAGAAGAACAAGAAGAACAAGAAGAAGAAGAAAAACAAAATAGCAAAAATGTAATTGCTTATGTAGATCATGGTGCAAAATTTATGTCGGGTGTCAAACTGACAGACTATAATTTTAACAAGGCTGCAACGGGGAGGTTAGATTTGTGTCATTTTTTAGGCCAAATTACCCATGAGTTTCAAATGATGTATCCAGTGTCGTTCCTTACGTGTGCGTTTTGTTTCTACACTAGGTTAGATTCATTCGGCAATTTTTAAGAGACTCACTGAATATCCATTCGAATAGTAGGGGTCGGCAACCATGGCAATGATTTTGTTGCGAATGTGGGATTTCTGATTATTCATTCGGTTTTGGAAATCAATTGTTTCAAAAAGATATCGAATGGCAGAGATCTTGCATGTCAGAAGATATATTATATTATTGGCGGGGCAGTCTAACCTCTAACTGGCCATAGAACACAATTAATTTCACTATATTGTCTCTACATTTGTTTCTCAGTACTGAACTTTCCACTGTGTGACAATCAATACAAATCATATGTTAATCTAAAATACCTTCAAAGATGACTTTGCGGTTTAGTTCTGGTCAAGGGTTGACCAGCATTGTTTGGAGAGGCTGAATTGTAAACAAAACACCGGGCAACGGAACACAGATTTCACTTCCGGATCATCACCATGACCTTATTACTCAATGAGCACTGTCGCCGAAATACACACAGACAACCACACCATAAGCTCACATTTTAAAGAATAAATAATTACCTTTAAAGCCCTACCACGAATGCTAAAATCTAACTCTAGTATCACCACCAAACTTAGACAGGAAAAAGTGATCTAAAAATAGACTGGGACTACATGTATGGGTACTGAACCGGATTTTATTAATTGTGTACTGATTCCTGAAAGGGTCAATGTTTGTCAAACTTTTATATTTACATTTTATTTTGTATGCCACTACTGTTTCAACTTCATACATAAAGGCTTTTGAAATTTCCTTGCAAGCAAGACATGAGACAGCTGTCAGAAAGTGTGTAGTGCTGGTGTTCTATAGGGTGCAATTTGAAGTCCAATTGTTCTTAAGAAACCAAAACTAAATTTTCTATATCTTCCTTAATTATAGAAATATTTGAATGCAGTAAAATCCTAATTTTAAAACTTGATAAGGCCTGTCTGAAATTAGTCTTGAGATTAAAAAAATATTGATACATTAAATTTTAATTGAAATTTAAATAAATATATAGATATTAGAAACTATTTATGTTACAAAAATTAAAGTTTCATGCAAGTTATGACATTCAGTTTAAAAAATTTAAGGCAGCAAAGTTGACTAATGAATGGTGTTTAAAACAAATGGTATTTTAGGTATGTACAACTGATAATATTAATTACAGGGGTACTGAAGCATAATAGCTCAGAGTGATTTTGACAGCAAATTGCAATATGCCTATCCAGATGCATATAGGTGTACATACTAAAGAAACAATGACAGGTGCTATGTTCCACATTTATTGTTTCAGGTACTTGGGCAGTTGTTTGAATAACTAATAGCCCACTCAAATTTAAAGTTTTGATGGAACCACTACCATGTTTTATAGCAAATATGCATTCCATTATAATGCCGATAACTACAAAAGTCAACAATGCAATATGAAAATACAGTTTCAGGGAAGTTCCACCTTACCGAAAAATGATGTGAATCTCTCTCATGAAGATCTAAGCCATGTCTTTGAGATGCTGTATATCAGTGTGCTGATATGAACTCATCTTGGTCACTTATAGCAGCACACTGCACATGTCCTTATGAGACCTTGCTATCACCATTGGACTACTGGAGAGCTTCCAAATTGATACAACTCTAATACTTTGTTCCAGATACCAGGCTAGACCTGAAAAGATATAACATGTTTCACTTATTTCTAAAAAAAAAACCCAGAAAGATGTAGGCAAATGAAGTTAAAATGTGTTAGATATGTTGATTTCAAAATAACATTCAGGTTGCAAATATAGTTAAAAAAAGGTAAACTTGATAGAGTGACACTCAAAGATGAGAAGCAATGGGCATGTATTAAAGTGACAAATGCATCCTAAAAATAGATGAAGGTTCTACAAGCATATTTAGCCATTTACAGGTTAAATAACTAATCAGCTATAGTATGTATCATAAAGTTTAAGGCAATGTTGGAACGGTGAGGTTTGATCATTGGTGCAAACATTAATACAAACCAGTATAGTGGAAAGTCAAATGACAATGTACCAAATTAAAATTTATTACTATATACAATCCTATTCATGAAGGAAAAACAATTTTAGATATTGCGAGTGAATATAGCAAATTGTGGGCACACAGATCAAATATAGGTACCAATAGATCCTATATCATCAACTAAATGCGAAATTTTCATCCCGAAAACTTGTAAACAAGGATGGATATTTGCATGTGTGGGACATATGCAATGTACTTGTTAAAATCACATGTGCAAACATGATTCAAATAATCAGTTTGAACTTTTTTAGTCTATTTTTAAGAGTCTTGGCTACCAAGTTATTAAGTTCAATGATTCAATGGAATAAGATATCAGCTGATGCTGCAATATTGCCCTCTGTCAAAGTACTAAATTGACATTTGTTAGCATACAGAGGCATATTCATAATGAAAATAACATCTTGGGATATTGTAGGTGCACACAGTCAAAACTGAGCTTTACAGATTCACTATAGGTACTATGTCAGCCTAACAATGTCAAATTTTGATTCGAAACATTACAAAATATATGCATATTTGTTCATGTCAGCTATGTAACCATGTTAGGATCAGTTGTAGAAAGTTAAATTCAAAAAATCTGTTTGAATATTACTTATGTAATCTTTAAAGTGTCGGATAATAAATATTATTAGTCATTAATAATGCATAAATCAAAATGGATCATGAGAATTCCCATAATATCATCTGGGCCACAATGCCGCACTACATCAATCAATATCTTAAAGAAACTGGACAATAAAATGGAATTCATTCTGTGATCAATTTACAAACTTACATCATTTTGCTGTTTTATTACATGCAATGGTCAATCTACCTGGGTAAAGTATATTTTACCTCTTGGATCTGTATTTCCTTCTCTGACAGCTTAATATGATTTTGTAGAAAACTTGAACAGGTTCTAGTATAAAGTCTTCATTTTTGTCCTCTCACTAAATACCCTATAACTATGTTTATAAACAATTACTGATAGCTATTAAATCAGATATGTGTTACTCAGGAAGTCACCCCATCATAAACACATAAATTAACTGTTTGGACCCCAAATAAATAGTTTCAATGACCTAAAGGTACAAAGCAAAATATATTACATGTATTTTAAATGAGGGTCTCATTTATATTAATTAAGTTATTATCTCTGATCAAATTTGACAAATATCCATAATTTTAGATTATATATATATATATATATATATATATATATATATATATATATATATATATATATATATATATATATATCTATATATATCTGTCTATATATATATATATATATATATATATATATATATATATATATATATATATATATATATATATATATGCTGATATCATTTAATATCATTCTAAAAAAATATTATATATGTGTATACTTGGTGAAATTTTTTTATTTTTGAATTGTTTTTTAAATTTCATTTAAATTTTTAAAATTAAAATATTTTTTATTTTTAATTTCATTTTTATATTTTTATGTTCAATATACATAACATATTAAAATTTCATGTGTATGTCATTAATAATAAAATGTTATATCAGTTTCAAGATTTTACTGACAGGCCATAGTACACAATTAATTTCACTATATTGTCTCTACATTTGTTTCTCAGTACTGAACTTTCCACTGTGTGACAATCAATACAAATCATATGTTAATCTAAAGTACCTTCAAAGTTGACTTTGCGGTTTAGTTCTGGTCAAGGGTTGACCAGCATTGTTTGGAGAGGTTGAATTGTAAACAAAACACCGGGCAACGGAACACTTCCGGATCATCACCATGACCTTATTACTCAATGTGCACTGTCGACGAAATACATACAGACAACCACACCATAAGCTCACATTTTAAAGAATAAACAATTGCCTTTAAAGCCTTACCAAGAATGCCAAAATCTAACTCTAGTATCACCACCAAACTTAGGAAAAAGTGATTTAAAAATAGACTGGGACTACATGTGTGGGTACTAAACCGGATTTTATTAATTGTGTACTGATTCCAACTGATGGTGAAGTTAACTCCTATTGTCGAACTTCTAAAGATATGATATCAAGAATGTCCGTATATTAGGCATCGGTTGACTTTGCAATGGTATGTACATGAATATGTGGCTTTGTTTGACGGTATTGTGACAGTAGCAGGTGGTCTTAAAGACTTTTCGGTAACAACGGTACGCATCCTCAGGAACCTCTGGAAATAAACCCTTCTGACATACAGAATATATATATATATATATATATATATATATATATATATATATATATATATATATATATATATATATATATATATATACATATATATATATATATATATATATATATATATATATATATATATATATATATATATATATATATATATATATATATATATATATATATATATATATATAAAGAATTATAAATATATACTAGACAGAACAGACTGTGATATCCCTGGAATCTTTAGTAGAATCTTGATAACAGTGGGTAGAATTTAATAGTTTCATACAAACATTATTATCTTTCAGGTTAGAGAAACTATATTCGTACTCAACGGAGTTTCGAACCTATGTCCGCGAATAAATGGCACCCATCGCCTTTCCTGCACGCACCAGCACATATATATCGTCACGACTAAGCACGCATCCATCACACACACACACATACACACACACATACACACACACATATATATATATATATATATATATATATATATATATATATATATATATATATATATATATATATATATATAAAGAATACAAATCATATGGCGAATAACAACCCTCTCAAGCGTACTGGATCCACCAAGGGATCACGTTTGTCAGGGATTAATTAAAATAGATGCAATAAACTGACGACGAACAGTACGAAACTAGTAACTAACTAGCCTAAGCGCTTTCGACTCTTAATGAGTCTTTTTCAAAGGCAAATACAAAACATAGTTACGACAAACAAATAAACACAAAAACGTTGTGTTTGTAAACCTCTACATGACTGTCTTCACATGTGCTAAAACTATAAATACAACCAGCTTGTATAGACTAGTTGCGGAAACTGAAAACGTTGTATAATTCCCTAAAAGTCTACAAGCCAAAGCGACATCTATTTTTACTTTGTGTACATATGTAACGCAGATTATATCCGGGATATAATCTGCGTTACATATGTACACAAAGTAAAAATAGATGTAGTTTCGTACTGTTCGTCGTCAGTTTATTGCATCTATATATATATATATATATATATATATATATATATATATATATATATATATATATATATATATATATATATATATATAAACACCGTTTTATTTCTTAATATAATATTTAGAATAGCTTTGCAGTTCATATCATCATATTGACCGTTTCTCTCAGTGCTGAGACTTTGCACAGTATTATGTATAACTGTAAGCACGCAGGTGTCAAGGATGAAAATGATTGAACTAAGGTTAGCATTACCTAATCTCAAGCAATTTATCTCTGCATTAAACTTTGTGTCGCGAGAAAGGCAAGGTTTTTGACCTTGTAAATGAATATCGGGCACGGTTGATCATTAATATTTTGAAAATAAGATCCTGAAATGAAATAAAGAAAGAAATCGCTTTCGAGGTGCTATAAATACCTACTGGCCTACGTTCATGCATATATACATAGACGCACACACACACACGCACGCACACACAGACGCACACATACACATAATAAGACTGAATGAAATAGTTATCACCTGAATATACGCACTTGTTTATAGATGTTCCTACAAGAACATATGTGATCTATCATGATGTTGAAATTGTAAATTCCAAACATGTGAAACGATTCCCGTACAGGGATTGAGATTCGTTAATGAGAAAAATTAAAGAGTAGACATTTAGTAATCCCTGGGAATTGCAATTGAAAATTAAGAAATTATTAAAAATAGCTGAAAATAGCTGCCTTAAGCACATCTTATACAAGTGCTGTGCAGAAATGGTGAGCAGATGAGACCACAATGGGCATGGACAACTCGACGAGAATCTTAACTAAAATGATAAAATTATTGATATCATGTATCCACAAATGCATGAATGTTATGATTATCTATCTATCTATCTATCTATCTATCTATCTATCTATCTATCTATCTATCTATCTATCTATCTATCTATCTATCTATCTATCTATCTATCTATCTATCTATCTATCTATCTATCTATCTATCTATCTATCTCTGTATCAATGATATGCCACGTGATGTATAAATTTTTCATTAAAAGCAAACGAAGCTTCTTGAGTTTTCTTTAAATGAAAAATTTACACAACGTGTTGTATAACATTTATAAAGCGTACATACAGTGCATATATCTTTATATCACATACAAATAAAAATATGTGTCGCTTAAAATGAATTATATTTCCCATAGGCAGCCTAGAATTGACCTAGTGAATGAACTCCGCACACCTCTGGGTGTTTCAAGTGCAAAATGTAGTTATCTGCCGTATAGGCTATTTACAATCACCTCTGTATATTGGTAAGTTGATTGTTCTATTCTCTTAGTTTCTGATTTTTCCACATTGATTAAATCATTATAATACACACTTATGATGTAAACATAAAAGATTGTTTTAATAATAAAAGTAGAGTAGTAACAACACTTGAATAGTTACACCAAGAACGAAATGTCATTTACATTCATGCGCATGAAAATCAACGTGGAATAGAAACTTAGTTAACTGTCTAATTAACAAGAGGTAGATAAATATTTTAATATAGTTACATGTGATTTCGGCCATTATTCTGTTATAGCAACAGTACATTCAATCAACAAACTCTCTCCCCCCTCTCTCTCTCTCTCTCTAATTGATGAGAGAGACGAGAGAGACAGACAGACAGACAGAGAGGAGTGCTTTGATTTTATTCATATTTAAATAATATTAATCGAACTTTTAGAAGAATATTGCATATGTAAGATTGAAAAACAAAACCAAAATCAAAAACATTAAACATATCACAATATGTGTAATATGTAACCAACGAACGGTATTCATGTAGGTTATTTGGTGAAATTTGTATTCAAAATTTGTATCCAGTCCTAATTTTCTTTCTCTCATTCCATATTTCTGCACAGTTTGTCCGTTATAATTGAGAGAGGAGGGGAGAACATAAAGAATAAAAGATAATGATCAACATGTGTACAATATTAAATAAATTTAGATGTACCATATTCAATTCACTTAGAAAACGTGGTAGATTAATACTATTCATCATCATTTTTCATACGTTATATATATATATATATATATATATATATATATATATATATATATATATATATATATATATATATATATATATAAAGTTTATAATATTCTTTACATTAAATAAGTTCCTCAATTATAATGATTAAAAGTGCTAGAGTCATGTGACTCATTTCCCTAAAGCATTTCTTCTAGTTAAAAAAATCTCACTTGTGAAAAGCAAATGTTCATACGGCTGAAAGCAACCATCCCTAGCTTCTCCTTTCAAAGAGATTTTGTCAATAGCCGTCTTATCGTGGTTGTTTAATCTACAACAAACACAGAAAAATTAGTCCTAGTGCTTTTTTCACAATGAACTATATCCCTTTCCCACAAGAGTGGGATTGGAGAAAGTAAAACTTCAAAGAAAGAGTGAGCTTTGTATCTAACATATAGATAGAAAGATACAGAAGTATGTCGTTATTTCTTGCCACCTTTTGTAGATTAGTGCTTTCGTCTAGAACACCATAAGTTTAATTTGGAAGCGGATAAAATCCTTTTTGGATTCTCAATATTTTAAAAGCTCAAAGTGTGATCCATTGAGCATGCGTAGACTACATCCATTTAATGAATGACTGTTTTATATTTGCAGTTTTTACTAGGTATTATTTGACGAAATTATTTCCTCTTTACCAATTCAACTACTGTGGATGTCGTCTGACGTAAAGGTCATTTTTCCCTACTTATCTTTTACTATGCTACCTTCCCTCCTTGCAAATTCTTTACAGTTTATAATCGTTCTCTGTAAAAGGGTTTTCAGTAGTAGATCTTTTCAATACGGGAATATTCTTTGCTGAGGGGATGTGGGAGTTAAATACGTTAAATTCATGTTTCTCGAATATATATATATATATATATATATATATATATATATATATATATATATATATATATATATATATATATATAACGTATGAAAAATGATGATGAATAGTATTAATCTACCACATTTTCTAAGTTAATTGAATATGGTACATCTAAATTAATTTAATATTGTACACATTTTCATCATTATCTTTTATTCTTTATGTTCTCCCCTCTCTCAAGTATAACGGACAAACTGTGCAGAAATATGGAATGAGAGAAAAGAAATTTGGACTGGATAAAAACCTTGAATACAAATTTCACCAAATAACCGACAGGAATACCGTTCGTTGTAAAAAATACTTGTGCACTTACCTTGGAATTTATCAACAGTATTTATAAATATATAATGTTTCAAACCAGTACATTCATCGGTTACATAGTACACATTGTGTGATATATTTGATGTGTATTATTTTGGTTTTGTTTTTTAATCTTATGCATACAATAATGATCTAAAAACTCGATTAATATTATTTAAATATGAATAAGGTCAAAGCACTCCTCTCTCTCTCTCTCTCTCTCTCTCTCTCTCTCTCTCTCTCTCTCTCTCTCTCTCTCTCTCTCTCTCTCTCTCTTTGTGAAGGGGGTTAATCGTAGACATGAAACATACAAATGGTGAAAAATTAATCTGGAATTTCAGGTTTAAAGTTTGATTTTTGCCTTTGAAACAAATGACAATATGAATCAGTAAAAGATTAAAATGTATGTTAATCGTTGTTTATGCCATTTGTTTTTCTAGGATGTTTTTATTAGAGAATTTCATAACACACACACATGCATATATATATATATATATATATATATATATATATATATATATATATATATATATATATATATATATATATATATATATATATATATATATATATATATATATATATATATATATATATATAGAGAGAGAGAGAGAGAGAGATAGAGAGAGAGAGAGAGAGAGAGAGAGAGAGAGAGAGAGAGAGAGAGAGAGAGAGAGAGAGAGAGAGAGAGAGAGAGAGAGAGAGAGAGAATCCAACAGCTGCGGAGCTAATATGGCGAGATCAAATTCTTTCTTTCTTTTTGTAGATTTCTGTTTTTCATTATGAAATATATAATAAAGCAACCATACCACCGCTTGGATTTAATTTTTGTCCCTTTATGTTTAGGAGCATAGATTTGACAAATATAAATATGCATTGGGACATAATTTATCGTTTAGTAACGAAAGCATGATATCATGTTCTCGGAAATTCTTGTATCGTTTTATACGTGCCCTTTTCTTTTTTCTTAGTTGCTTAACTTCAGCAACAAATTAATATACTTAGAGAATTGTAATGAAATATAGAACGGCGAGCCAAGTATGTCCATTAGAAATCAGCTTTATTTTGTATGCTGTTCTCTTAATAATGTGGTCGATATTTGCTGTGAAACTTATATGCTTACACTTTTTTTTTTTTTTTTTTTACGGGTACCCGATGACAGCCCTAGATAAACTACTGATATTATATACTTTAATGATCTTAATACTTAAAATGTGAAAACATTTTCGATTGGTGAAGTAAAATTAAATTTGATGACGGTAATGAATGAACGAACGTATGCTCCTATTGGCAAGCCTTTGAACTTTCTTTTATTGTACTTTCCTTGTTTGATTTGATACAAAATACCTATTCTAAGTGATAAAACAACACTGGTCTCTTTTAATTGATTCTTTTATTGTAACTAACACTTCCCCACGCTGTTGATCAAAACAAAGCCGGCAGGTAGTTAGGTTCTCACGGAAGTATTCCTTGGTTTCGATGTGGCGGTTGACTGACTCTTTTCATGTCCGGTATGTTGCGATTGTAGGGTTGAGACAAAATTAAAGGATTATAATGTGAATTTCACTTAGCCAGACATTTAATTAGTGTCTATTTCATTCTCTATTGCCACCTGTTAGCATTTACCAGAATTTTTCATTGAGCGCAGTTTATTTACAATTTATAGTATATTAACAACTATTTCTCTATTAAATAAAACAGGTGATATCTTTTTAGAAATTGCATATTTCACAATATGGATTCTATCTTTTCGGGCAATAATCACCATTTTTGATGATAAAAACGAGTTATATATCAAGGTTTAATTTACCAATTTACCATTTCTTATCACGACTTTTTTCACGTTGAACACATTTTCAAATATATTTTCTTAGTTAAAATCGGGAGCCATGCCGGACACCGAGTTATAAGCGGGTTCGCGAGTTATCCGGGCGCGAGTTATCGAGGGAGTGGTGTATGTGTAATAAGTAACCGATGAATGTACTAGTTTGAAACATTATATATTTATAAACACTCTTAATATATTCCAAGAAAAGTGCTCAATTATTTTGTACAACGAACTGTATTCCTGTAGGTTATTTGGTGAAATTTCTATTCAAGGTTTTCATCCAGTCCAAATTTCCTTTCTCTAATTCCATATTTCTGCACAGTTTGTCCGTTATGCTTGAGAGAGGAGGGGAGAACATAAAGAATAAAAGATAATGATGAAAATGTGTACAATATTAAATTAATTTAGATGTACCATATTCAATTAACTTAGAAAATGTGGTAGATTAATACTATTCATCATCATTTTTCATACGTTATATACATATATATATATATATATATATATATATATATATATATATATATATATATATATATATATATATATATATATATATATATATATATATAAATATATATATATATATATATATATATATATATATATATATATATATATATATATATATATATATATATATATATATATATATATATATATATATATATACAGAGAGAGAGATGCAATAAACTGACGATGAACAGTACGAAACTAGTAACTAACTAGCCTAAGTGCCTTCGACACTTAATGAGTCGTTTTCAAAGGCAAATACAAAACATATATACGACAAACAAAAAAACACAAAAACGTTGTGTTTGTAAACCTCTACATGACTGTCTTCACATGTGCTAAAACTATAAATACAACCAGCTTGTATAGACTTGTTGCAGAAACAAGGAATTTGATAAATCGAATAGAAATTTTACCAAATAACCTACAGGAATATTGATCGTTGTACAGAATACTTGTGCACTTTCCTTGGAATTTATCAACAGTGTTTATAAATATATAAAGTTTCAAACTAGTATATTCATCGGTTTCATAGTACCCATATTGTGATATGTTTAATGTTTTTATTTTGGTTTTCTTTTTTAAACTTATACATACAATAATGTTCTAAAAGTTCGATTAATATAATTTAAATATGAATAAGGTCAAAGCACTCCTCTCTCTCTCTCTCTCTCTCTCTCTCTCTCTCTCTCTCTCTCTCTCTCTCTCTCTCTCTGAAGGGGGTTAATCGTAGACATGAAACATACAAATGCTGAAAAATTAATCTGGAATTTCAGGTTTAATGTTTGATTTTTGCTTTTGAAACAAATGACAATATGAATCAGTAAAAGAATAAAATATATGTTAATCGTTGTTGCTTATGCCTTTTGTTTTTCTAGGATGTTTTTAATAGAGATATTCATAACACACACATGCATATATATATATATATATATATATATATATATATATATATATATATATATATATATATATATATATATATATATATATATATATATATATACAGAGAGAGAGAGAGAGAGAGAGAGAGAGAGAGAGAGTTCAACAGTTGCGGAGCTAATATGGCGAGATCAAATTCTGTCTTTCTTTTTGTACATTTCTGTTTTTCAATATGAAATAGATAATAAAGCAACCATACCACCGCTTGTATTTAATTTTTGTCCTTTTAGTTTAGGAGAATACATTTGAAAAACATAAATATTCATTGGGACATAATTTATCGCTTAGTAACGCAAGCATGATATCATGTTCTCAGAAATTCTTGTATCGTTTTATACGTGCCCTTTTCTTTTTTTTAGTTGCTTAACTTCAGCAACAAATTAATATACTTAGAGAATTGTAATGAAATAAAGAACGGCTAGCCAAGTATGTCCATTAGAAATCGGCTTTATTGTGTATGCTGTTCTCCTAATTCTGTGGTCGTTATTTGCTGTGAAACTTATATGCTTACATTTTTGTCTTTCTATTTACTCGTTAATTTTGTATACTTATGTCTGTAATGCTCTATTATTTTTTATTTTTTAAAATATCTTAAATTTCATACTAAACAATTTTGACAGCTTACAATATTACATCTTTATCGTAGATTCAGCATTTTTTAAACCCACAAAAATGCCTATTGAAATTATAAGTACACTAAAGTGTTTAACAGTGAGAGATCTGAAATAAATCGTATAGGTTCAATGTTAAGATATATAAAGAGGCATTCTACAGCGTTTGTGTATACGTGGGACTCGTTCTCAGAAATTAAACCAAACTCATGAAAATGTAAATATTTCTAAATCTATTACCTCATATTGTTCGATTTATTAACTTTTGTGTATGTATTCCATTTTCAACAGTAAAGCTGGTTAATCTCAGACATGAAATAAAAAATTTAAAAATAATTCCGGATTTTCAGTTTTAAGGTTGGCTTCTTGCCTGTGAATTGATGACTTTTTTGAATCAGTAATTGAATAAAATGGATCTTACTCATTGTTGAATGAAAAGGTCGTAGCAGACCAATTTTTATGTGCTAAAATGTTCAATTTCACGTGTGCATCGAAGTATAAATCTTTCTCAGAAATTGAACTAAAATTCAGGAAATATGTAAAAATTTCTAAATCCATTAAGTCATTTTTTTCTTCTTAATAACTTTTTGCTATGTATGTGTATTAAAGTAAGTTCTTATGCAAAAAAATAAAATCAAACTTAAATCTTGACAACAAGGATACGAATATTTCATCAAATATTAAACTCAAACTTAAATCTAAACAACTAAGATAAGAAAATTTTATTGAGGACGTCCATCATTTTAATAAAAAGCATTTTATATTTACAGAATATTCGTTTAAAGTATAATCCAAGCTAAGAAGATTATAATAGTGAGCAATAATTTAATCTCAATTTGAACTCTTTCGTGATTAACAGTTGTCATCACTTTGATGACGCTGCTGACGTGATTAGGACGGCAGAGGATTTATAAAAGTAGAAAAATCTTTTAAGATTTTAATATTGAAATTTTGGAAAAATACCAAAGATTAAAAGGAAGTGCTCTGTTGATTTTGGCTTAATTGAGAACGTGATAATTTTTAAGCGAGATTGAAATGTGATTCAGACGTTGTCCAAGAGCCCTATCAGTCAATATAAAAGACAGAACCACTCTCAATCAACCCGGAAGTGGTGTTATCGAAAACTCGAAAATGGAACCGCATACTGAGGACATTTGTTCTGGCGATGTTAGAGCCAAAGGAAATGCAGTTTGAGGCAGTAAATTAATAGCAAATGGGGATATGTCACGGATGGAACTGTATTATCAATTTTAAAGAATATGAAATTTAGCAATGCAAGCCAAGACTCACACGTGTTCACAAATATACTGTTTAATCCATGCAAATTAAGAACGCACTTTATTTGACAAAATCACGGAGAAAATTTAGTGTTGTATATTTGTCGTTAGACGGCAGTGGCAGTAGGAAACTGATAAATAACACAATGGAATAAACAAGGAAATTTCGGTTTAACTCTACAATGAATTCATATATCATTTTAATGTACTTCTTTCATAAATGTCGTAGATTTATTTGCATTTATTGGACGTGTATGGTATGAATGTAACGCCAGTTTCATAACAGAAGTAAAGGAAAAACTCCACTGAAACATTAAAGGGCAAATAATCGGCATTATGCATTTTAAACAAACACCATTTTAACGATATGCACAATTTTCTTTTCTTATTTTAGTTTGTTTCCAATTTTTGTAAGAGATATTAAATATTTGTCCTATGTATGCATGCGGTTTTTTTGCATGCTGTTCATTCCATTCATTTTGCTGTATATGCTTAAGGGTCTTTTGCATTAAAGTAATTAAAAAAAAACAGCGCAGGTGTGAAAAATATATTAACTACCTCTAAGTTAACTGTAGGTTTACAAGATTTGTAATCAGTCGATGACAGTTGGCACATTTTTTATAGGGTCTAATCGGATTATTCAAACTTGACAATGAAATAATTAACCATAGGCTTAATACCCCAAGCCGTCTTCTCTGCGCTACCTTTCCAATCCAAGCTAGGAGGAAAATAACTCAGTCACACATCGGTGTCAGGGTCCGAGTAGGTAATAATTAGTTCGCTTATTATTAATCCTTTAATCTATCGAGTCTTTTTACCAATCCCTTGACGCGGCGCAGGTGGGTACTTTGGGTTTGTCCACCACGTGACCCGTGACCTACCAGGTATAAAAAAGCCAATATTGTTAGAGGTCACAGAAAAGAAGCTGTTCTTATACGTCAGTAGAATACAAGATGGATACTTGGAAACTAGTGTTGTTTTTATTTCCATTATTGGTCTATAGCAGCATTACGACCAATACTCGAAGTTCATATTCCAATACATGGAACTTGCTCGTTGGTAAAACTTCATCACAAGTAAGTATAATTTGCTCAGATTTTGTTTTAATATAGGCACACAAAAACTTTCTTCAGCAAATATTTACTTCTTTTCCTTTCCTTTTCTCTTTCAATTGATATTTGTGTGGCTTATTTTAGTGTAAAAATATATTTAGAAAATGAAAATACTTCACACATAATTTTAAAAAGTTAAATATCTATAGGACTTTTAAATGCCTTTTATACTTTGAACATAATGATAATGATGGTAATAATGATAACGACAATGATAATGATGACGATAACGATAAGATTCAGATTTACATAAGTAATAGACCGTACATTTTCGTTCTACTAAAATAAATATATAACAATACATATAATTAGTAAACGTTTACAAAATGAATATCTACTGCATAATACAAAAAGATAGAGAAAACAAAATACAAATTAAAAAAGGTACATAAATCGTTATTTTTCACCCGGCGGTGTACTACCTGTTATAATTTCCTTCGAAGTCATTAAAACAGTCAATACAGACAATGAAGGTCAGAATAACTTATAAATATATTTAATAGGATTCTTAATTGGCGGCCATGTAAAGGTGCTAAAATGATAGGGTATCGGTTTTCAATTATCCATAATATACACACTTAGTTAATTTATTTTTGTAAGCTGCATAGTATCTGTATTTAAGTCTAATTGATGGCTTCTACTCAAAACAATGTAAAAACAAAGATTGTACAGCACAATCTTTAGAGCAAGTGATCATTTGTATTTAATTATGGTCCAAACGGTACTGTGTAAAAATTGCAAGTGATATTATGTATGTTGAAGGTGCACGTTTTTTCAATATTAATACGCATAAATACTGTCATAAAGTTTTCGTGTAAAGCACAACAAAATTTTAGCAACTAACACAATACAACAAAATTATAACGCATTAGAACATTTTGTTTTGCTTCAGATCTTCACCTTAAACGTACAATGGGAAAGAACTATAATATGGCGATGTTTTTCTCACTGACTACAAACTATCGTTACATTTGAGTAAAACAACGTTAAAAATCTAACACACAAACACACATACAATGGAAAAAAACAGAACTCATGTCATCTGACTCGAAGAGAGAAATAGAAAGAATCCAAGAATTCAAGATAAACTGTAAAAGGCACATAATCAATTATAAATAATTCAATAAAATACTAATGTTTTCATATCTAATAATTTATTTTCATTTGAAACAATGAAAATTATAGTTATTAATTAAATTCTTTCTTCTATACAACTATACCTGACTGGAACATATCACCTAATTGCATCATAAACATTTCAAATACTGACAATTTCAAATTAGCTGTTAAGTCGTACCTTTTAAACCAAGGCAAATCAAGAGAACGTGTGTCAACATTTACCAATTCTATATAATTTTGTATTTAAAACAATGGATGTTCATATGATAAAATTAATAGTTCATACAACTTACGTATCAAGGCTTCGCTGCTAAATTGACCAATAATGCCACAAAAGTGCGCATAATTCGAAGTCTTAAATGTATGCGTTTTGTTGGTTTGAGTAATAATTATGATTAAAGAGAGGCAGATTAAAGTTGTACGATTAAGTCAAAAATGAATTTAGTAACTTGAAGGATGAATGCAACCGACTTTTATGGTCCGTTACCATGATTATCTGTGTTCCAGTCTTTCATTCGACTGATTGTTTTAATTTGTTCTCTTTCTTAATGTTCGTTTTTTAATTATTTTTATTGTTGCTGCTGTTGTAGTTGTTTTATTTCATTATTGTTATAATGTCCTCTTACTAAATATAAAAACTCAAAAATATAAAATAAAAATTGTTATATGTTACATGTAAAGATTACCTGTCATTTATTTGGTAATTAAAATAGGATATGACGCCTAAGATATGCATGTCTCTCTGTGATGAAGTTACAGCGTATTAAAGTCGTCTGATTAACATACTATTTCCAAAGCTGAAAACTCTCCTGGTTGAATCAAAATGAATCACACAACCAAATTTCGAAATTTTGAGACAAAGTTTAGTTTATATACGGTAGGGATTTTTTTCTTACCTAATATGGGAATTTTCCTTTTTTCCTTTCTTTTAATTTTCTTTTAATGCCTGACAGAACTAGTGTGATCAATGTCCATAACGGAAATAAGTGAACTGAATATTTATTTACTATATGAGTCACCTTATGCGGGATTTATTATATTATTATATTACTTAAATGTATTAGTTCTCTCTCTCTCTCTCTCTCTCTCTCTCTCTCTCTCTCTCTCTCTCTCTCTCTCTCTCTCTCTCTCTCTCTCTCTCTCTCTCTCTCTCTGACTCTAATACAACTATACTCCCCGTATGAAGTGTGATCATCAAAAAAATATCCACTACTGCTGTTGCAAATTGATTATATTATTGCTATTAAATGTTTTCAGCCGATGTACCCGACAACTGTAGGCAATTTATCCGTCATTCCCACTGTAGCCGTCAGAACAGATCCAGAATCATTCCCTGTACCACCTAAGAAAGCCTCAAATAAAAAATCCGCTGCATCGAAAATAAACATGTCTGGAAGTGATACGGACAAAAAAAATGTCAACGGAAATTTCACAGTTTTCACTCATTCGTCATGTCTGGGTCGGAATGACACTACCATGAATGCAAGAAATGCAGGACATATAAGTAAGTAAAACCAAATGTTTACACATTTTAACTTTTGTGTGTGTGTGTGTGTGTGTGTGTGTGTGTGTGTGTGTGTAGTTGGTGTAAAACGATGATATTCATGAGATTAGACACCAACATACCGGTGAAACACATCCAACTGATGACGTCATTGATTGAAAAATGTTAAAATCTTGATTCTACCAATAATTTTAGCCAAGAATAACGTAAAATCATAATTTAAAGGAAGGTCCCCGTTTACACGCTTGATGCTTGTTCGCGAGTTTGGAGTGTTTCTTTTTGCCAATGCTGGAGATAATAACGCCCGAAACAATGATTTTCGATGGCATTGTGCAAAACTTTCAGAGAGATCTCCAAAACAAATTACATGGTGCAAAAAACGTATTATCTCCCATTAGATCCAAGCATCAATTGCCAAGTACTTAGCTAACCTATAAGAGTAAAAGATGGTCAATATAACAATCTCTGGTAGTTTTTCTTTTACTATTGTTATGAAACTGGCGTTACATTTATACCATACACGTCCAATAAATGCAAATAAATCTACGACATTTACGAAAGAAGTACATTAAAATGATATATGAATTCATTGTAGAGTTAAACCGAAATTTCCTTATTTATTCCAATGTGTTATTCACCAGTTTCCTGCTGCCACTGCAGTCTAACGACAAATATACAACACTAAATTTCGAAAGGGACTATGGTACTACACGGACACTGGCGATTTTTGACCTAAATTCACCAAACGTCAACCATGCCATCATGGAAGCTCACTAACATTTCACTACATGACGCTTGCTCCTGCTAATAGGAAAATTAGTTTGAGTCAAGGAATATTTCAATTGCACCGAGATCGAATAATCAAACAAGTATTCATACAAATCTAAGAATTCCTTACACGGGGGTACTATAACCATATGCCCATACTCCAAATTTAGTACAGTATGATATCCAATGCGGTGTATTATTCGTAATAAGTCTAATTGCATGACAATCAATCAATAAAATAATCATTCAGTCAAGTTCAGCAATATATATATATATATATATATATATATATATATATATATATATATATATATATATATATATATATATATATATATATATATATATATATATAGTAATGAATGGTAAATGAAACGGTTATGGGGAATACAGTTACTAAATACTAGTATGTGATTTGGATTTGATTTTAACTTAGCTTTCACAATCTTTCAGTCATATCGCTACGATGTCTGCAGAGTGGCAGTTTATGGTGATGTCAAGCACTGGGGCATCACGCCGCAGACATGAACCATGATGTCCTACCCAGTCCTATTATTCTGACACCAGACCCACTAGTCCTAATAATAATCTCTTAATGCTGAGCTCCTAGCGAGGCAGCTGTTAGTACCATTTTATCTCTTTGCTATGAGTTGGCATTGGTTCGAACCTGTAATCTGCCACATCCGCGTTAAACGCTCTAACCACTAGGTCACTTGAGAAGTCGTATTGATTCTTAAGAATGTACAAGATATGTAAACATGTCCTCTTTGGTCAAAATGTACCAATTTCTCCGTGATTTTGTCAAATAACGTGCATTCTTAATTTGTATGGGTTAAACAGTATATTTGTGAATACGTGCGAGTCATGGCTTGCATTGCTAAATTTCATATTCCTTAAAATTGATAATACAGTTCCATCCGTGATATATCCCCATTTCCTATTAATTTACTGCCTCAAACTGCATTTCTTTTCGCTCTAACATCTCCAGAACAATTGTCCTCAGTATGCGGTTCCATTTTCGAGTTTTCGATAACCACCAAATGCAAGAATGTGTGTGTATGTCTGTCTGTCTGTATGTTTTTGACTTAGATTTGTAACGAAGTTTTAATATTTCTTCACTCATATCACCACCATGGCCGCATTGTGGCAGATGTCTTTGCTACAGCTACGGTTCGAACCCGAGATCTTCCGATACCGAGGCAGACTCTCTAACCACTTACGCCACCAGAGATGTCGACACAATCACACACACACACATACATGCATACACACACACATACATACATACATACATACATACATACATACATACATACATACATACATACATACATACATACATACATACATACATACATACATACATACATACATACATGCATACATGCATACATGCATACATACATAAATACCTACATACATACATACATACATACATACATACATACATACATACATACATACATACATACATACATACATACATACATACATACATACATACATACATACATACATACATACATACATACATACATACATACATATAGGACTTGTCACTTTATGTAGCAGCTACGTACAGCATTTAGGGCGTATTGTGTTTTATATGTTTTGCACAAATTATGATTTTTTGATAAAGTATGCGAACAGGAATCATAGAATATGGCTCAATTTAAATAGCCAATTTAATTGCCTTGTTTGTTAGCCTTTAGAATTTAAATATTTTATGTTAACCTTTGGGAAATGCGTTAAACGTTAGCCTTTGGAAAACGCCTTAAATGTTCGCCTTTCCAAACCCAACGTATATTAAAACCTTTAGTTACAGACTTCTCGTTTTGCTGTTGCTAATTTATATTTTCTGCTTTGAAATGTTTTTCTCGTTGTATGGCAGATAATCATTTCTTTTTGCTTGATATACAGTCATTCTTTTCACAACCAATTGCATGCAAATTTAGCACATCATGTTGGATTAGATTTGGAAGAATAACGATCGATTGATTGACTTTTTAACTGTCTTTTTCAGATTGTGTCGTTTACAGATCTGTACGAGTTGCAATTTTCTTTGGAGGAATTTTCTTCATTGTGTTTGCTGGAATCGGGATGTATATGGCAAGGAAACGTTGCCGACCCGAGAAGTATGAAGACCCGTTGAAAATTTGAGGATACATTGCTAATCGTGATACAATGACAAATGTGATTTAGGTCTTCCGAATTTAAATCTAGACAAAGTGATACATTGCCAATCGTGATGACAAATGTGATACATTGCCAAACGTTTTGAACACATACATCTAACAAAGTAATAAATGGAATTTGATAATGTATTGCCTATAGTAGCCTTTCAATTTACATGCCTTATGCGATTTTTAAAGAATAATGATTATATGTTGGAAATCTATATAAAGTTGTAAATATACAATATTAGTTAGATAAGAGAGAAATGACAATGTTAACAAGACAAGTTAAACTCATAATATTTTTTGTGTGATTGTTATGAACGATCAAATGGAGAATTTTCACAAAGACAAATGTTCCAATCTTCACAATGTTCAAAAACTGTTCAAATCGTCAACTTTTCCAGTCAGGACAATTTTCAAACGCACATTTTTTCCTTCTGCGATGTTTTCAAAATGCCAAATGTTGCGATCTGCACAGTTTCCAAGACGTCAGCTGTTCCAATCTTTTGTGTTCAACTGTTCCATCTTGGACTGATGTCAACATCGAATTTAAATTCATTTTTGAGGTATAAATGCATTATCCAGACGGATGCTTTTCTTTGTTTAAGAACTGAGTGGAGGAAGTTTGGTGTACGTGTTACATTTTGAGTTAACCTGACTCATGATTGTCATGTGATATTCTGTACTAGGATTATACTGGGTTGAGATCAAGGATGACTTCAATTATTGCCAGGCAAGATTCTTGTACATTTACATCAAAGAGCTCTTCCGAAGATAAATGTCTTCAAATTTAAAACTTTATGATTATAAATATTGCGTGGAGTTTTGTTACAATCTCAAATAAATCCATTTCTCGTTTTCTTCCGTCTGATAACATCACCATAAATTCCAAAGAAATGGATGTTCATAAACGAAAAGCTGTATCAAAGATCTTCAATATTGCAATACAACATATTCAACTTTTGATTTTGTTTTTTAATTTTTAGTCTGAACCTTCTGTTTTTGTTTCGTTTCATTTCCCGAAATCTCACAATTGTTAAAATAAAATAAAATGTAGCCTGATATAACATACTCAACTATATATATATATAATCCACAATGTATATACCCCACCATTTATGTACCCTTTCTATGTATGTTACCAAATATGTATGTGATTAGCCATGCTGTAGCATTAGGCCTAATTTAATCAACGTCCTGGTTAATTGAGAGTGGTTCTGTCTTCCCTATTGACTTATAGGGCTCTTGGACAACGTCTGAATCACATTTCAATCTCGCTTAAAAATTATCACGTTCTCAATTAAGCCAAAATCAGCAGAGCACTTCCTTTTAATCTTTGGTATTATTCCAAAATTTCAATATTAAAATCTCAAAAGATTTTTCTACTTTTATAAATCCTCTGCCGTCCTAATCACGTCAGCAGCGTCATCAAAGTGATGACAACTGTTAATCACGAAAGAGTTCAAATTGAGATTAAATTATTGCTCACTAATATAAGCTTCTTAGCTTGGATTTAACTTTAAATATTCTGTAAATATAAAATGCCTTTTATTAAAATGATGGACGTTCTCGATAAAATTTTCTTATCTTAGTTGTTTAGATTTAAGTTTGAGTTTAATATTTGATAAATATTCGTATCCTTGTTGTCAAGATCTAAGTTGGATTTTATTATTTTGTACAAGAACTTACTTTAATACACATACATACCAAAAGTTATTAAAAAGAAAAAAAAAATGACTTAATGGATTTAGAAATTTTTACATATTTCCTGAATTTTAGTTCAATTTATACTTCGATTCCCACGTGAAATTGAACATTTTAGCACATAAAAATTGGTCTGCTATGACCTTTTCATTCAACAATGAGTAAGATCCATTTTATGCAATTACTGATTCCAAACAGTCATCATTTCACAGGCAAGAAGCAAACCTTAAAACTGAAAATCCAGATTAATTTTTCAATTTTTTATTTCATGTCTGAGATTAACCAACTTTACTGTTGAAAATAGAATACATACAAAAAGTTAATAAATCGAACATTATGAGGTAATGGAATTAGAAATATTTACATTTTTCATGTGTTTCGTTTAATTTCTGAGAACGATTCCAACGTGTACACAAACGCTGTAGAATGCCTCTTTATATATCTTAACATAGAACCTATACGATTTATTTCAGATCTCTCACTGTTAAACTCTTTAGTGTACTTACAATTTCAATGGGCATTTTTGTGGGTTTAAAAAATGCTGAATCTACGATAAAGATGTATTATAGTAAACTGTCGGATTTGTTTAGTATGAAATTTAAGATATTTTAAAAAATGAAAAATGAAAGGGCATTACAGACATAAGTAATCAATATTGACGAGTAAATAGAAAGACATATGTGTAAGCATATAAGTTTCACAGCAAATAACGACCACATAATTAAGAGAACAGCATACAAAATAAAGCTGTTTTCTAATGGACATACTTGGCTAGCCGTTCTTTATTTAATTACAATTCTCTAAGTATATTAATTTGTTTCTGAAGTTATACAACTAAGAAAAAAAGAAAAGGGCACGTATAAAACGATAAAAGAATTTCTGAGAACATGATATCATGCTTTCGTTACTAAGCGATAAATTATGTCCCAATGCATATTTATATTTTTCTGATCTATGCTCCTAAAAATAAAGGGACAAACATTAAATCCAAGCGGTGGTATGGTTGCTTTATTATATATTTCATAATGAAAAACAGAAATGTACAAAAAGAAAGAAAGAATTTGATCTCGCTATATTAGCTCTGCAACTGTTGGATTCTCTCTCTCTCTCTCTCTCTCTCTCTCTCTCTCTCTCTCTCTCTCTCTCTCTCTCTCTCTCTCTCTCTCTCTCTCTCTCTCTCTTTATATATATATATATATATATATATATATATATATATATATATATATATATATATATATATATATATATATATACATATACATATGTATGTATATGTATATGTATATGTATATATGTATATATATATATATATATATATATATATATATATATATATATATATATATATATATATATATATATATATATATATATATATATATATATATATATATATATATATATATATATATGTCTGTATATGTATATGTATATATACATGTGTGTGTTATAAAATTCTCTATTAAAAACATCCTAGAAAAACAAAAGGCATAAACAACAACGATTAAAGTACTTTTTAATCTTTTACTGATTCATAGTCATTTGTTTCAAAGGCAAAAATCAAACTTTAAACCTGAAATTCCAGATTATTATTTCAGCATTTGTATGTTTCATGTCTACGATTAACCCCCTTCACAGAGAGAGAGAGAGAGAGAGAGAGAGAGAGAGAGAGAGAGAGAGAGAGAGAGAGAGAGAGAGAGAGAGAGAGAGAGAGAGAGAGAGAGAGAGAAAGAGAGAGAGAGAGAGAGAGAGAGAGAACTCTTCAAAACAGACTATATGTAATCAGGATGGAAAGAGATAAAAAAAACTTAGACAAAGCATTACTAAACACGGTGAAAGAAAGAAAGAGAAAAAAGAAATAAAAATGACAGAAAGAAAGAAAGAACGAAGAAAAGAACGAGAAAAGGAAAGAAAGAAAGAAAGAAAGAAAGAAAGAAAGAAAGAAAGAAAGAAAGAAAGAAAGAAAGAAAGAAAGAAAGAAAGAAAGAAAGAAAGAAAGAGTTTTTATTATAA
Source organism: Potamilus streckersoni (assembly GCA_016746295.1). Taxonomy (NCBI): domain Eukaryota; kingdom Metazoa; phylum Mollusca; class Bivalvia; order Unionida; family Unionidae; genus Potamilus; species Potamilus streckersoni. The sequence goes on from JAEAOA010000570.1 coordinate 174,825, forward strand.
CGAGCTTAAATACTTTCTATAATGCTACACCAGGCACAGGAGGTAACCATAAGTTAATATCATCGGAACAAAATATGTATTTCTTTTTATTTCTTTTAAAAATAATCGTTATCAAGAAGTACACAAAAAATACTTCACAGGATAGAGTGAAACGGTTAAGACGTACTTTAAAGCCCAACCATTTTAATCAGCAGAAAGATTAATCCATTATTTTTGATGCGAAATCGCAAAGCTGTATGATCAAATACTTCCATTATTTTAGGAACATACATATATGTAGACAAGCAGACAAACAGTCATGAAGGCAGAAAAACAAATAGATACAAATACACAACCATGAAAATAAAAATACATCTCGAAAATATCTTAAATAAACCAGGATAGTGACAAAAAGAAACCACAAACGCCTTTAATTCTGTGCAAGCAGTTTCGCATTTAATACATGCTTCTTCAGGCACAAAATGTTGTGAAATAAACGGATGACGTCTTTATATTATAAAATATCAATTACGATATTACGTAAAGAAACAAATGGTAGGATCCTCAGGTTTCCTCTAATATTTCGTCACGTTTTAATCACTCTCTACTCGAATTTTCTTTCATGCCAATAGATATTGTGCATGGAGACATGAATAGACTCATAAAAGAAATTTATTTGATTAAAAAATTAGATACTTTGATAGCTACTGGCTTTAATACGAGTATAATATATAAAGTTGTATATTGTTTTAAATTGATCAATTGTACATCCTTGATAACGATATAATTATATGTATGACTGTTTGTCTCTACTTTATTTTATTAAAAAAATCCCAGCGAATTATTAACCAAAACAACTAGTGTTACCCATCACGCACCATGTTATATTCTTATAATGCAATAATTTCTAAGATTGCGAAATTAATTATTTTAAAAATAAAATAATAAATTTTATTATTTAAAATATTTGGTTGTGAATTTTATTATTAAGTCTTTGGTAATGAGACAAGAAATGAGGACTAATTAAAGAGGTTATTGCCTTTTAATGGAAAAATATGAACTTGTTGTTTTCGAATGGATTTACTGCAATCCCAAGCTCGTGCAGTATAGCCATCCGAAAAACTCATTCATATTTTCCCCTACAAATGCAGTAACAAATAATTATTTCAAAGTTGTTTCTAGACCCTGCTGGGATTCAAACCTTGGCCAAATTACATACCTGCCCCTCTATGATTGATTGATTGATTCATTCATTCATTCATTGATTAATTAATTCATTCATTCATTCATTCATTCATTCATTCATTCATTCATTCATTCATTCATTCATTCATTACACAACAACCGTCGCGGTGGTATAAGTAGTTAGAGCGAGAGGTCGCCTTTTCTTAACCAGGCCGAGTCATATAAAAAAATTCATAAAAAAGGTATTATTATTTGCCTCGCTTGGCGTTCAGACTTAAGTGTTAGGACTGGTTAGCCTGGTCTCAGGACAGAGTCATTAGGTGGGGCATGAGTTAGTGTTAGGGCTGGTTGGCCTGGTCTCAGGACAGAGTCATCAGGTGGGACATGATGCTACAAGCCATACTGTAAACATCTTAGCAATATGACTTAAAAATTGTTAAAGCTGCGTTAAAAATTCAAATCACAAACTCAAATTAAAATCACATAACAAACCATTACGTTCTCATCTAGTTCTAAGGTGTGAAGAAAGGACTGAAGCGGAGTGGTGTGAGATCCACGTCAAAATTTATATCCTGGTAAAGTAATTGATTCAGGCATGGAGAATAGATGTTGAGGTTTTGAAGCATAGATGTTAAGATCATGTGTAAGATCACGTTACTGAAATAATTGACAATAATAATAATAATAATAATAATAATAATAATAATAATAATAATAATAATAATAATAATAATAATAATAATAATAATAATAAAAATAAAAATAATTAATAATAATAATAATAATAATAATAATAATAATAATAATAATAATAATAATAATAATAATAATAATGAAAAAATCGCAAAAGTGTAATTGCTTATGTAGATGATAGTAAAAAATTTAATTCGGGTGTCAAACTGACAGACTGTAATTTTAACAAGGCTGCAACGAGGAGGTTGCCAAATTACCCATGAATTTCAAATGATGTATCCAGTGTCGTTCCTTACGTGTGCGTTTTGTGTCTCTACACTCTAGGTTAGATTCATTCGGCAATTTTTGAGCGACTCACTAAATATCCATTCGAATAGTAGGGGTCTGCGACCTTGGTAATGATTTTGTTGCGAATGTGGGATTTGTGATTATTCATTCGCTTTCGGAAACCAATGGTTTCTAAAAGATATCGAATGGCAGAGATCTTGCATGTCAGAAGATATATTGTATTATTGGCGGGACAGTCTAACTTCTAACTGATGATGTAGTTAATTCATGTTGTCGAACTTCTAAAGATACGGCATCAGGCATGACCGTATATTAGGAAACGGTTTACTTTGCAATGGTATGTACCTGAATATGTGGCTTTGTTTGAGGATATTGTGACAGTAGCAGGTGGTCTTACAGACTTTTAGGTAACAACGGTATACATCCTCAGGAACTGAACTTCTGGAAATAAACCTTTACAGAAGATTATATATATATATATATATATATATATATATATATATATATATGTATATATATATATATATATATATATATATATATATATATATATATATATGTATATATTGGCTTTATATAGGCATTGCAATACTTTGAAATCTATATTAGTTCATATCCTTCTCCGATTATTGTGTTTAGTGATAATCTGTCAGGTATACAATTTATATACAGACGTCCGTGAGGAAGAATGACAAGCAAAGAATGACTTGCCTTGTGACAAGAATTTATACAAGTTTTGCCTAATTCAAATGGACCAGAATGAATGGATCCAGCAAGTAGATCAAGCAGTACTTTTGTACTAGGAACTGAGATCTCGTTGTATAAAACACCACTCTAAATGAATAACACCATTTATCAAATAAATTATTTGCAAACTACAAACTGTATTCAGTCTTGAATTTCACTCGTTTTGATTGCATAAAGATGCACCAAGTATCTTTATATTGTCAGGAATCGGCTCGTTCAAAGTAACAAAGAAAGGGTGAAGACAACAAGCTTTGTAAATTTAAAACAAATAATTTATTTTCCTAGAAAACATGGAAAAATGTAATTATGTAAACCAAGACTTACGATTTACGGAAATGATCCAAATTGTTTGTTCTAAAGATAAACTTAAGTCCTATAAAAAGTTCTAAACAAACAAAGCTGAAGTTCAGTTCCGGTCAAAAATGGCGGATGATGACGTCACACGAAGGTGAACAGAAAATTCCAGAATAAACACAGTAAAACACAATTTGAATTAGTCCGTTCCAATTTAGAATATTTTTGACAAATGTCTTTGTCCAAAGCAGTAATGTTGTTCTCCAGGAAAACAATTATTCAGAAAATTTCGTAACACATCTGGACATTAGGAAAGCCTGACCAAGTATCAGCCGATCGTTTTCATAGCTATTTCTGAATGTTTACTTTTAATGAATTTGTCATCATACACAGCACGTGCTCGCATGTGTCACATTTACGACTCAAGTAAACACGATGTTTTTTAACAACATATTAGAATGATATTAATATAATTATATTAATAACTACATTTAATGAAATAAAATGAAATAAAAAGATTTATGCAGAATTGATTCCTTAACACACACAAAATTTAAACTATAGGGTCGTAACAATATATAGTTACAGTCCTCTAAAGATGTACAAAGTATATTTATATTTAGTTACCGTCCGATAAAGATTTTTTGAGACAAATTTGCAACATATTTCAGTAGCAAATTCGATCTTAGATTGTACATCCACAATGAATCATATAACCATAGTTTCAGTCGCCATTTCGAAATACAGGGTTTTACCAGATGATAATCAGTTGTTTAATAGCTATCGAATGAACAATAAGTTACGGCTTTCTTACGTTGAAAAACTAACTTTGGATATTTTTGTCATGTTGTTCTTGTGTATGTGTATTTGTTATTTGTCTGGCACAGGTCAATATAGCGTGTTTATTTTTACGGTTCATAAAACGCTCCAGATTACAAAATGCGTAGAATGGGTAGGTATGATATCAAGCACAAATTAAAAACACGTGTAAACAAACAGGATAAGCGGTGTCTGCATATGCAGTCAATACGGCGTCGAAATTGATGTTTTCATGGCGTCATACGATTGCTGATTAACACATCCTTGATTTTACATGTAAAGAATAAGGAAGCCAACGTCAAATTTCCGCTCTATGAATGTTGTATTCCTGAGTAATGTTCTTCCCACCTATGAGGCCAGGTAAACTCAGTGGTGTAATAGAGAGCCTAACTTGTGATCAAAGAGTCTCAAATTTGAATCTGGCTTTGACCAACCTAGGTCGGCTGCCGCAAAACTCGTGGGAAAACTGTTTAAATTCGAACCCCACGTCGGCCAGCTTTGTTAATCTTTTGTTTTGATTTCTTGTAGACACTTCACTATTGCTTATATTCATTAAAAAGGTCCACAATGAGTGAATGGTAAACAAACGGAGATGAAAGTTGTACTAAAATATGACCCCCAGAGTAGTTGTAGTTAAAAGGCATATTTTGTGGGAGTGTTCCCCCTCCTCGAACTCAGGGATATGCAGTAAACTCACATCTTGTTCGAGTCCGTAAACCATAGCCGACTCCGTACTAATTGCATCACTGCCTCTATTCTTCCGGTAAAAAAAGCTTCAAAAATAATGAGCATATTTCATTTAATTTTTCGCTTCATTTTATGAACAATGGAAATGGTCAAGGGAAAATTAATATATCCTTGGAACCGGAAAAAGTTGATGTAAACCATTTTATTGTGACACTGTACACAGGATATTAAAACGATTTTGAAACAAAGCTAATGTACACTTTCCTAGAAAGTGTTTTAACTGTTATTACTAAAATCAAACTCTAAATTTTATACTTTCAGAATTGTAGGTTAAATTGACAAAGGATGCATTTTCTTAATATTTATGTATATTCAAACTTACACTTTAGTATAAGCATTTGGTTATGTAAACAAATAAGCACCATTCAGGCTAAATTGCGTCGGACTGAAGTAAATGAAGGCGTGTACAGGTAAAAATGTATTTTAAATAATTTTAACCCGTTTGTTTTGTTTTTTGTTCTATAACATTAACTTTTAAAGGTTCTAAATACGTTATAAGTTTTAATGATTTTAACAGTGAATAACAATATAATTTATATTGTTCATCTAGGGTTGTCGTCATAATTTGAAGTTCGCGACCTTATTATATTTTTCTGTAATTATCTCAATAATCAAAGTAAAACTAACAAAAGTCAATGAGAAGTTGCAATATACATACAAAATCAGCATTAAAGTTGAAAATTTCGAGGTTGTAGAGGACTTGGGTTCTGACGTTTTTAATGTTATTTTCAAAGTGTGTAAAAATATATTTCAAAAGTACAACAGGTCTTCATATAAATTGTAAATAACGAAATGTTCTCTTATAGCGCTATCTCACTTGGTACAGTATATGACCAAGGCATGCAGGCTCGATTCAAGCACATGTCAGCCCTGGTCCGTAACGTCAGTGTATCCTTCTTCCGTTTTCCCTGGCACGATTACTCTTAACGTGTTCACGTGAATTCAAGCACATGTCAGCCCTGGTCCGTAACGTCAGTGTATTCTTCTTCCGTTTTCCCTGGCACGATTAATCTTAACGTGTTCACGTGAAGTGAAAGTCGCACAAACACATAGACGTACACAACAAACACAAATTTATGTATATTCTGCCCATGGCAGAGGTGCATGCTGTTTCCGTAGCGTCATTATTAAGAGTATTCCTTCAGAGCATGGTCATAGAACCGGATATAGGGGCTCTTCATGGATAAAGACAAAAAAAGCAATACTACTGATCCATAAATATAGCGTCCTTCTACACAAATCATATAGCTAATAAGAGTACAGTATTTCAAGCACATTGCAAAGGATTTATACATACACTGGTCTTGTACAATTATTCTTTAGGCTTTAAATAATTATGAAAAACTGGTTGTCTCAATTAGTTATGGTAAAAGGGTGGTTGTTATATCTTTTATTAGACCCAGCTAACTCAATTACAATGCACGCAACCTTTTTCCTTGGATTTGTTCCATGATGATGTTCCAGCTCTACTGAAGAATGTGAGTACTCAGAAATTTAAAGTCATGAATTTTTAATATCATGGTGTTTACATGGGTTTACTATAGGAGATAAATTAGTACCGAAAGTCCTATTGGAATAAACATAGTGACAAGCTTATATGCGTTTGATCATACATTTGATGATTATATGCTAAGTCTTCTAACATATATTTTTGAGAAACATTTAATGTAATATAGATTTTTATCAAAGTAACTTTGTCAAATATATCCGCCATGTTCTATAAATCAGTCTAGACGTAAATCCTGCGTACTAGAAATGAGTCTCCATCCTATATCTTACGCAATATTATTTCTTAATAACGCAATGTTATCTCTTCAAATCGCAATATCATCTCGTAATAAGGCAATACTATGTCGTAATAATGCAATGTTATTTAGCAATAAAACAATAATATCTCGTAAAAGCGCAATGCTATCTCGTAATAATGCAATACTATCTCGTAATAAAGCAATGTTAGGTCGTAATAACGCAATGTTATCTCGCCATAGCACAATATTATGTCGTCGTAAGGCAATATTATCTCGTAATTTCGCAAAACGTAAAATTTATTTTTTACATGGCGCTAATGGGCTTCCGTAGGATGATGCCTTGATAGAGACTCGCACTCCCTGATAGCATTAGTATAACAAAGTATGTGATGTGGTTTGATGTGATTATGATTTTTGACTTAGCTTTAACAATTGTTCAGTCATGTCGCTTAGATGTCTGCAGTGTAGCAGTTTATAGTGATGTCTAGCACTGGGGCGTAATGCTGAAGACATGTAGCATGATGTCCCACCCAGTTGCGAGGCAGCTGTTAGTACCAATTTTGTAAGACTTTCATATGACTCAACCGGGAATAGAAGCCACGACCTCCCGCATCCGAGGCGGACGCTCTAACACCAAAATGTGTGATAGCTAGCTTTCCACGCAAAACTGGTATCTTGTATGTTTTTCTTTAAAATCGCTTCATCGGTATAGCTCAATGTGTATGGCCTATGTTCGCTCTTAACAACACGTGTCGCAAAAACTGTTAATTTTATAGGTTTGTTTAACACCGGCTAGATGACAATACAATTATTTAGAAAAGATTTGCAAGAAAATTTTGTAAAATTGTATAAATCGTATACATTCATTCACAACCCATCGTTATGTTGTTCATCTATAGGTCAAGATTGTATAGGTCAACATAATTGATCTTCAAAAGGACACACAGGACACCATAAGTGGCAGAGAGTTTAGTGTATTATTTATTTAAATCTAATAACATTTGACCATGCTTGAGTAATCAGTAATAATCGACAAAATGCCCTTCAGATAATATAATAATGCAATTAACGTAATCGATTGAATCAAAACTTCCAGTTTTCATTCAATCAAACGTGTTGCATTATATCGTTCTGGAACAAGTACGATATTGGTCACTTGTATTTGGAGCATGTCAATAGTCAAGGCTCCAGCAAATGTAACTAATCCACAAAAAGACACTTAAATTGATTACTCCAGTGAATGAGAATTATATGGCGAATTAAAACATTGAAATATTTGTAATTGGAAAAAGTTATAATTCATTTTTTTTTTGCTTCTTGTTTAAGTCCCATCAAAACATACAGATTATATCATGGCAATGCAATTTAAATAAGGTGCCTTTCAGAGTTTTCCATTTACTATTATGCGGTATAAAAAAAATCAAATTGATTCAGTGTTTTGCATCATTCATGTGAAATAAATACCTGATATATCTGCGTTAAGGATGTTAGGTCTTACATAGTGTAAGCATATTCTGCTCATATATAGAAAATGAAAGCAATACATCATCTGGTTTTCTTGAGGCAGTAACTATATAGAGTAGTAAGACACTGTAACGGTTAATACAACTCTATCAAAAACTCGTTAAGATCGACCAATCCTGAGTTTTGCGATAACTTTCCAACTGAAATTTATACAAAAGAAATAGCGTTAGCGCAGCTTCGAGTTTATTATAGCTTGCCTAATATTAGATCAAACCCATTTGGTGGACAACAACCAAATAATTCATTAGTATTCGCAAAAAAAGAATAAACTTGGTGGAACTCCTGATTGGCAGGTAGTTAGTATTCCAACTGGTAGTTATCAGATAGAGCAGATTAACATAAAATTCCATCGCAAAATTAAAACTATCACGGGAAAAAAATCCAAAATAACAATTGGTGTATACGAACAATCATTATCAGCTGTGATTGAAATAAATTCCCGATTATTCTGTAGATATTTATCAAAGTTCAATCAGATCAGTGTTAGGTTGGCCTGAAGTCCCATCTGTTTATAATGGAGTTTCAGAACCAGCTAAAATGAATTTAAAACAAGTGAAAAAAGATTTAGTAAAGATGGAAAAAACATCCATGGAATTATATAAGATTTATAAGATTATTATATAAGATTATATAACGATTATTACTTTGCATACGGTAAAAAGATCCCAAAAATGACTAGATCAGCATTTACTGTTATAAAGACCTCAGGGGCGCGGGTTCGAGATAGTGTGAAAGATTTTAAAAGATTTTTAGATGTTCTTAAACCTGAGTACGATAAAACATTTAATTACTTAAGACATTTACTTATATCATTATCAAAACATTATGATGATGGTGTAAACAAATCAGATAATTGAGTCAATAAAACACATAAATGGTATATTATTTGATTTCTACATCACCAATCGTAGTATAATAAATGTTTGCGAATGAACTAAGTAGAGGCTACACAACTCCAGAAGCTAAGCAATTATTTCTTAATAACAAATCATTACAAAATAACAGAAAAAGACTTACACACAGTTACTATACCATATTTAAATAACGCTCAGACGAAGAAAACACTTGAGGATCTTATTAAAGAATATTATTCAGAAGTAACTGAATCATGGAGAAAAATAGCCTCTCCACCAACAATACTTAAGTATAATAAGTATTTACATAACGAAGGAAGTCATATCTCACCTAATATTGTTAACTCAGCAAAAATACATATTTTCTCTCAAAAACGCACATAAAACTTTTTCCACAGCAATAATATATATATATATATATATATATATATATATATATATATATATATATATATATATATATATATATATATATATATATATTGAAGCGCGATAAGTCTGCTAAGTCTATGCAGAGAAAATTAAATGATAACTTCCCTTGCCGCAATTGTGTTTCCAGTATTCGAGGTCTTTACACGCTCGGATGGACAGTAAAATCATGTTTAAAGCGATAAATATGTTCATTCATCTACATTATATGAAATTAACTGTTATCAGATTAGTAATTTGTAAAAAATGATTGATGTTAATGTTTATTTTGACCCCGATAAATTAAATTCAAGATCGCTTTACCATACGAATCAAGATTTATTTTTAACTTTTCACAACGAACCATAACTCATGCAGAATAGCGAAATAGACAATTTTTGCAGAAAATACCAGAATAATAAAATGAATTAGCTGTTAGTAATTAGTAATGATATTAATGCATCATAATAAGTACACTACACTACAATAATTACGATTTTTGTTCGATATTTACTGCTCATATATATTGCTAGTCAATTTAATTTTTGAACATATATACACAGATGGGTAGATGGTCTAATGGTTATTGAGTTTAGCTGTCGTGGTCAAAGTCTGTTTCGAGACTAGTGACAGCTAGTTGGCGACGTAGGCGATTTTGAGGACATTCTTTTTTAAGTTAGGGAAGGAACTTCAGCAGAAAAATAAACACTCTCATATAAACTGCTGTGAGTAATTTTCTCTCACTCGGGATTTTATATGACGGAGTGTTTTGAAATTTGCTTAATGTAGGTAATCCCCGCCACATTCCCATTCTGTTTATGTTTGTGCAGTCCAAATCATATCATTTTTATATAGTTCATAAATCACTTCATTATTATATAGTTCATGAATCATATATATATATATATATATATATATATATATATATATATATATATATATATATATATATATATATATATATATATATATATAATACAAATCATATGGCGAATAACAGCTCTTTCAAGCGTACTGGATCCACCAAGGGATCACGATTGTCAGGGATTAATTAAAATAGATGCAATAAACTGACGACGAACAGTACGAAACTAGTAACTAACTAGCCTAAGCGCTTTGGACTCTTAATGAGTCTTTTTCAAAGGCAAATACAAAACATATACGACAAACAAATAAACACAAAAACGTTGTGTTTTTAAACCTCTACATGGCTGTCTCCACATGTGTTAAAACTATAAATACAACCAGCTTGTATAGACTAGTTGCGGAAACTGAAAACGGTGTATAATTCCCTAAAAGTCTACAAGCAAAAGCGACATCTATTTTTACTTTTTGTACATTTATGTAACGCAGATTATATCCCGGATATTTGATTCTATACCGGTTATTCTTATAGTAAAAATTGAAGGATAATACGAAGATTTAGAAAATGTTAAATTCTACTAGTTAGTTAGTTAGTTAGTTAGTTAGTTTTGGTTGACCAAACAGCGAATACCATTAATACTGGTATGGCATTTGCAATATTTTTTGTAAACAGTGCACTAAGCTACCGTCAACATGACCCGCCATTTAATTATTAGACTCTAAGACGAGTTAATGGTTGCACATTGTTTACATGGTTATGCAGAGAGGTGACGCAATTATACATTTAAATCTTTATATTGTGCGAAGATGTGAACCTGCTGGGCAAGAACACACAATTTGATATCATGTTTATACCGTAACTCGTCCAAATAACGCCAAAATAGGTCGTTTATATCAATAATCCAAAGGAAATGTTTCTCAAGTACGTCCTCTTTATCAGTTATCCACTATAATTTGTTTTCAAATATGTCGTCTTTATCAATTATCTAAAAGAACGTTTTCTCAAATATGTTCAATGAGTTAATAATATAAACTTGTAAACAATTTTTGAACAGTGGTGAAGGAAGTTCAGAATGGTAATGAAATAAAATATACAATATTTTTACAATACAGACGAGCTGTTTGTAAGATTCATCGCTTAGTTAAATTAATGTATAGTTTTACGTTACTAAATTTGCACAGAACGCTAATAATTTCAACGTGATACTCAAGAAACAAAATAACAGTTTCCATATGTTACATTTATAGAACTATGGACCAACACAAAAACATTACAGTTTCATCTTTTCTTCGAGTATTTATTATAGTCTTGTTTTACTGACTTGTGTCGAGTAAGATATGTATACATTAAACATGAATGAAACTGTATTTGGGTTTCTTTCCAGCGTGCGTTTAGTGAGGGTGGTTTATTTGTAGCTGTATCTATTTCACACTGAGCTCGGTTTTACCCTGGTTCCAGTGAGAAACTTTAGTACCTCGAGTTTCCTGGCAGTGGATTTTTACCACAAGCAGGTTAGTTATTACGTAAATTCTGTTTTGTATTACAATACAAAGAGTTTGACAGAAAAGATATTCACTTTACGGAACAGTCTTCGGCTACAGGTGAAAACTAAAATTTCATTCCTTTCGCGATTCTTTTATTAGAATCATATTTCTTTTATATAGCTGATGTCACATAACGTATTATTATCTGATAGTGTAAAATCTTTTTCTATTTTCCGTTGTTTAAACTTAACAAAAAGTGGGAAAGGTGTCTGTTCCCTTCAACGGGCATGGAGGGACGGGCCATTCAACGTAGCTATTTGACCATTTTGACGAGAGCACAGTGTAAGCTGAAATACGTCGCAATAATCAAATAGACTCCACAGATAAACATGATCCATAATCGATGCAAAAACATTCACTATCGCTATACTTCAGTCAAAAATACTTGGTGATACAATCATGCAGTGTTTATATTGTGTGTACATTCCGCACATTGATCATCCAAGGTGATAAATTATGTGTCATTTATAATTGTTTATAAAATGTTAGTTTTATTCCCCGTTAAAGTTTCATGTCCTTACTTGTTCCAATTAAGGAGGATATCGTTTCCATGTATCAATTATCTAACTGTGTATGCACCATTCTGTTAAGTCCAATGAATATTGTTTTTTTCTAGTATGGTGTCAGATTCCTTCATCATTCAATCGCATTATAATGAACACCTCGTTTTCGGTCATTATCTTTGGTTGATATAACTCCAGGTCTGAGTCATTTTGTTACATCTAGTACACCTGTGAAATAGCATAATTTGATTGCACAGGTTGAATATAAATATCTTTAACACATTAGTTGAGTTGGCCATGGTCTTATACATGTACTAAAAATGTCATCGATCACAACATGAATTTGAAACCTGAAGCTGTATTAGGGGCCAATTAAGAATGTGCGCAGTGGATAAAATAGTGTTTACTTATATTTTACCTTAGGCTTTTTAGGATACAATAAACATTTAAGGTAATATTGATGACAACAAGACCCGTAGAGGAGCACACATCAACAAAGAGAATTGCGGGGTCTACAGCCGATTCTGGCAAACATAATGCGTATAACATCAGTACAAGCGGTATTTTCGCACCGCAAGTGTTACAAATCATGATATACAAGTAGGTAAATATCTACAATGGGTTAATGCTATACAATATCTGATTGATAACATTTGGGTTATACCATCTGATCGATGACATTTGTAGCATCAATGGATATTCGTTTACAATGATTCAGAAAGTGAAGAGCTGATAAATAATACCTTTTCATGGTAATACATTAACTTAACTGCGAAAAAAAGTTTCGCACATCGTCATTAGCGTTTCCACTATTCATAGACATTGAGTTCCTCCCAACCTTTAAAACTTGAAATGTCAACGCAGTCTTCAATTATATCCTGATGAGCAGACTCGATAAACAGTTTATAACTCTGATAACATTAAAGTGCCACACCAGTGCAGATAACGTTAATAAAATAGAATATTATTTGAATAGAAAATAAAATCTGGAAGCGGTATAAAAATACCCGATGAAAAAATTCGCCGTAATAACTGAGAAATACGCTCAGGTGTGTTTTCGAAATTAATGCACATCTGACCGATTTAATCGCTCAGAAATTTCCGGAATGTGAGGATCGTCTGACGTCACATTATGAGCACATCTTAACTTCCGTTTCTGTCAAAACGTAAACAAAGAACGTGTTGAGTTTCATATTAGTTTGTTTGAAAAGTTTTATCATCATAAGCATGCCAATAGGAGATCGTGGTGGTACAAGCAAGGGTAGCGGGGTTAGGTGTGTTGCATTAAACTGTGGAAATACAAATGCTGATGGGTTTTCCATGCATTTCTTCCCGAAAGACACAGCACTTCGACGTAGGTGGACAGATTTTGTAAAAATCAAAAGAGCAAACTGGGATGGTCCAACTGAGTTTTCTGCCCTCTGCTCCTTTCATTTCACGCCAGCATGATTCCCATTTAGGTATAGATTTGAGGTTGAGCAAATGGGTATCGCACTGAAGAATGTCAAACTCGATGATGATGCCGTCCCTTCTATCCACTGTGTGATGGAAACTGCAATCAATAGAAGACATCAATAGCACACATTACAATGACACAAACTGACTAAAGTCAGGAACAGGTAAAAGATTTAGTACAACAATGTAAAATTGAATTTGATCTGAATAAAAATAAAAGCTTCAAGTTGATGCTTACCAGAGGAAAAACAAGGTTTATTTCATAGTTTACAAAACTTAACTATATGCATATATATGAGAAATTTGAAATTTTAACTTATAATACAGTGTACAGAATATGAATTCACTTTTAATGTCATGAGGGTAATGTTGTGCCCCCTCTCCTAGGAATCAAAAGTTTTATTGTATCAATTTGACAGGTTTTCGAAACTTACAACTGTGAGACGATGTACGTTTTACTTATGAACGTATAAATACGTCTCTACCCATGAAATACAATACATTTTTACAGCCTTTATTACAGATGAGAAAACAAAATTGTAAACGAACATGAAACTGTTGAAAAAGTATTTTAAAAATATCGTCGGATACTTATATCTAACTTAACTAAAGACCGCAGACATATTCAGAAAACAATTGCCATGAATGGTCTGTCAATCTATCTTGTCTTTCTTCTTCATCATCATCATCTGCAATTTCGGATTCGTCGGTATTGGAAATATAGGGTTAAAACTGGTAAGGATTAATTTGGGAGCCGGCAGCCGCTTCTACACCATTATCAAAATCTTCCAAGCTTAGTACCTCCGAATCTTTGAATGGCGAAAACGCGCAGGATAGTGACAATTCACTTCCTTCAGAATCGCAGCTCTCATGTTGAGTTTCTGATGACTTTTCCATGATACGACGATACCAACTCCGCCTTTGTTTACAATAAGTGTTCATAATATGACGTCTCGCCTTGTTTACATTAAATACCGGAAGTGGAAGGCAGTTGCATTCGGTTATTTCCGTAGACAGGTGCAAACGCGATATTCTTTAGGTTCCCATGCAGTTATTATTGAAAATTTTTCAATATAATAATTTGCATTCGTATTTTTAATATCTATTCTCATTCATTAAGAAATGAACTGAATAAATGTAGATACACTGTTGTGGCACTTTAACTGATACCAATGACACACAGTAAATCGACCCAATATGCCTGGTCGTTGTTCCGAGAGACAGTAGTACATCATCAATGTTCCTCGACTCCTCTTTCTCTTTTAGATAACATTTGTGATATGGTGGAATGTCGTTTTGCGGGCATGGGCACATTTCTCACGATATATGTATATATCACATAAATAGGGAGACTGAAAGACATGTTTTGGATCCATTGCACGTATGTCTCAGTAATGTGAGAAGGTCAGTGTGGAAATGCTGCGGAAGTGAAGTATTCCTTTGTGTGTTGTCAAAGTTCACGGTTAATCTAGGCAATTCACATACACTTGCTTACATACTTTAAAGTCAGTTTAACTTATCGCAACCCACAAAGTATAATAAATATATCACGCAGTAGACAGTTGTAACTCTATTCACTTCATATTTTATGCTAAAATATGTATTTAGTATTCATTCCTCCTGGTAGCATAATATTATAGGAGACTAAATGAAACGTGATTTCAATGAAATATAAGCATTGATTTATTTAATGATAGCTTCACACCGACGCCAACCAAAGCAAGCAAATTAAGCTCATGTCTTCATGTTCGTTCTACACACGATTAGGTTTGAAGAGGGTCATATGGGTGCTAGATTGTCCTTTTTGTTCTTGTTTTGAGTGTGGTTAAATTGTGTATACGATTTTTGTGTACTTAATGTTTACTAGATTTGTACTAGTATGACTTTTCCATTCTGGAGCTGCTAACGTGTTAATTAAATATGTCTTATAATGATACCTTGCATTATACTACATAAATGATTGTGTGGCCTTTTATAATGTGTTGAAATTTTAAAGAAATAATATTTTTTAAGTAAAATGATATGTTATTTAGTAAAGTTGATTATCCCGTTCGGGTAATTCATCAAATTTATGTAAGGAATAGAAGAACTTTACAATGGAGTAGATCATGTGATATATAGCAGAATCAAGTACAAGTCAATTAGCCCAAGAACTGTTAACGTTGTGTCATTGGAATTTACATATGTAACAATATATGCATTGGATTCTTTATATCATGCGAACTTGTTTTTTTTTATATGCCAGGTACAGATTTCGCCTGAAATTTGATGTCATCAAAGTTGGAATAGCTGTTCTACTTGCTTCTGACGTCCTGGATATCAGGTGTAGCTTTCTATTTTGATCTCCATTTTCCTCCATATTCCAAACGAAATAAAGCATTTACTTCTCTTCATTGATGTAAATTCGTAACGTCATAAATAAATGTAAAATCTCGGGTTCTGGGGTACTTATTTCAGCAAGATTTTCTACACTTATCTGATTTGTGTAAGGTAATAAAATAAATGTTAGTCATGAATATTGAAGCACAAGGAGGAAAGTAACTTCTAGACGTTACAGGTCATATATTTGACATGATATGCATGTGCCAAGTAATAAATATACGAGAATATTTGTAATAATGATTTTTAGTTTATACATGATGACGATAATGTTATTAGTTGCATTATATTTTCACTATTATTATTAGAGACTTACAGTTATACTTACATAAATTCTCGCCATGATCTTTTTTTTTTTTTGAGGCTTTATAAAAAATTTCAATTTATATCTTTACAAGACGAATTAACAGAAACGAGTTAAGATTATCTTTGTAAAATGTAACAAATAATTTATTTGCCTAGAATGCAAAGGGAAAATTAAGAAAAAGGAACTTACGGTTTAACGAATTCAATCCAAAAATAATCCAATAATTAAAATATAGAATTCCTAGTAATATAATGTCCTGAATGAAAATGAGTTCGAGTCCTGATTAAATCCGAAATTGAAGGCGATGACGTATGTTGTGTTCCGCAAAGTGCTGATGTATCAACAGTCTCTTGTTGAATTGCTGAAAATGCTAATGCAGTTTTGAATTCAGTATAAATTCCAATAAATGTCTTTATCCAAGAATTTTTCAAAGTACTATTGTATATCCAGGAACAATAATCACTTGAATTCAACAATTTAAAGAAAATAAAATTCAACCCAAACTGTTCACAACATAATACGACTTAACGTATCAAATGTTTAAGCCCCACTTAATAAACCTTTATCAGAAAATAGTTATGCGACTAATGAAGACGCAAAACAGTCTCTTGGATGAGGGATGAAAAGTTCATTCTTCTGGAAAATATAGAAGTTAATTTTTAATTGATATGTTACTGTCACGTAATCCAAGGATTACATATGATTCAACTTAACGATACTTACTTTGAGAAATATAAAATCGTAAATAAAGAAATAAATCAAAGTTGTTTACCAAAACTGTCACTGAGTTGGGAACAAGGTCAAGAACTAGATTCAATGTTTCTATCATTAGTTGTTTATAATAATAAAACAATCAATCCTGGAAAATGTCAAATCCTGTAAACAATGTTACATTACAATAGCATGTAACGGAATCTAAAAAATTAAAACTAACAAAAACAAACAATTAATTTAAATAAGCATAACAATATTGTACTAGACCCTCTATTCATCCTTTGGTGTCGAAGTAAATGCAAAAGTATGAACATTTAATAGAAAAACTGATATATTTTAGGCGAAAAAGTAACACATTTTTACCAATACAAGCAAGTAACTTTATTATAATAAAGAATAAAATGGCACTTAATAAATCTTGCTAAGAAGTTTTTAACGGGGGTCGTCATACAAACATTGCCTTTAGTGACTAATGCAGTCTAAAGCAAAATTTCATTTATAAATAAATGGAAAAAAACGAGCGTATTTTAAGCAATTATTTACATAGATGCTTTCTATATAGTATCTCAGTGTTACAGCTGTATCATTGTAAAACACATTTTCAGTAGAGAATATTATTAGCACTACCTTCCTAGATATTGACGTAGTATGCATAATGACTTAAAACTAGTTCAGTATCTGAGTTACACACTGTAGGCTATTATCGACCAGACAAGTTATAGTTGGAGATATGATAATATTCTGCGTGGTTCTTCCGATGCATACGTCCTTGAAGGATGCATAAGTGAGGTCGAGTGTTCTAAGTCATGACATGGCACAATTTTCAAATGATAAGATAATCTTCCATGAATACGTTAATATTTGTATCAATCGTCATATTGTATGTATGTATGTATGTATGTATGTATGTATGTATGTATGTATGTATGTATGTATGTATGTATGTATGTATGTATGTATGTATGTATGTATGTATGTGTGTGTGTGTGTGTGTGTGTGTGTGTGTGTGTGTGTGTGTGTGTGTGTGTGTGTGTGTGTGTGTATGTATGTATGTATGTATGTATGTATGTATGTATGTATGTATGTATGTATGTATGTATGTATGTATGTATGCATGTATGCATGCATGCATGCATGCATGCATGCATGCATGTATGTATGTATGGTTATTGTACAATTCTAACATTACTATTACAACAATGAAATATCCGGGATATAATTTGCGCTTATATAAATGTACATAAAATAACAGCTGTCGTTATAGCTCATCGATTTTTATGTCAGTACAAATATGTTCCAGTATCCGTAACAAGTTGAATTAAACTAGTTGAAACATAATAAATTTAAAAGTTTAATACTTGTAGAAACAGCCATGTGAATGTTTTCAAACATTTCGGTTTTTCTGTTATATTTTTTGTCTTGTCTATATTTTGAATATGACTTCGAGAAAGACTCATTAAGAGTCCAAAGCGGTTAGGTTAATTAGATACTAGTTTTGCAATGTTCGTTGTTAGTTTATTGCATTTATCTTAATCAATCCCTGACACACTCCATTCCTTATATATAAGCATCTTGCTCTAGCTGCATTGCCGTGATAAGATCTTTATTTGTCGATCTGCCGTAAACAGGAAATGAACAAACCCAAATGATTTTGTCATTATTAATCGTGATATCCAAAGCAATAACAACAACAACAACGACGACAACAACAACAACAACAACAATAATAATAATAATAACAATAATAATAATAATAATAATAATAATAATAATAATAATAATAATAACACAAATAATGACACTTTTAGTAGTATTAATATCATATATAGTATGCATTTTGTATTGCACATAAGTTATTAGATTCATATCTACCCATCTACTTGTGGTATCTCTAGGCCTGGAATTAACACTGGCTTGTTTTCATGTAATAATTAATATTCAGTTTAATGTGCAGGTGCATATAATTTGTTATATGTTATTTCTCCTTTTAAGGCATACAGCAGCATTGGAAGGAATAAACATCATCTTTAAATTATTTGTTTCTCTTCATCTTTTTTTTCGAAGAAAGACCCAGGCCAAAAATGAAAAAAAAAATGTCCAGACAATAATATCAATTGTTAATTGCCATTTATAGGGGTCATGACATCAACACTGTTTCAGTACATATTTACTTTTCCTGACAGGTTTACAATTTAATGTAAATTATATATGAATATTTAATACGATAACATCATTCGAATCTACAGGTTCGAATTCCACTAGGCTTTAAAAATAGGATTTATATTGATAACTTGCGTACATGCGCTATATAAAGTTGAGGTATTATCTCAGTGTGGTGTTGTAGATGGATCTGTACAATCCCCCCATCTTTTTGATTGATCTGAATAAATATCGGAATAGATAAGTGGTACCGGATTTATTGAGGTGTGTATACACTGTCTATTGTAGTCGTACAATAATTTTGGCAGTGTTTGCACTTTATTGGAGTCGGACGATATGTATTTTGAGTGTGTATACACGGTATATTGTTTATGTAAATAAGATAATTCTTACATACACTTCAATGCATGTCGTATGCAACAAAAATATTATTAATAAGGAACAAATAGGATATCGTCATGACAGA
The DNA here is from genome assembly GCA_016746295.1 of Potamilus streckersoni. Lineage (NCBI taxonomy): Eukaryota > Metazoa > Mollusca > Bivalvia > Unionida > Unionidae > Potamilus > Potamilus streckersoni. The sequence continues at coordinate 194,504 of JAEAOA010000570.1, forward strand.
AGTGACAATATAAAATGTTTCAAAAATGTTCGCTTAGTCAAAGTCAATCATAGCAAGTGTAACATAATTTGTAATCTTATATCTCACCAACACTTACTATATCATAATCAGCGTAATTCGCCTTAATGTTCACTTCTGCAACTGTAATTTCATTTAATGTCAACGGCATTCGTGTCATACTTTGAACGGGACAGAAACCGATTTTGACACTGACGTTACTTTTGTAATCCTTCCGAAATTTAATTATGTTCAAGGTATAGCCAAGAATAGTCGGGCTAATCAAGACGTAACGTAGATAAATAGATAAGGAGAAAACAGCTGATATATATATATGAAATAAATGGCAATACCGATATATATAAATATGTATATATATATATATATATATATATATATATATATATACATATTTATATATATATATATATATATATATATATATATATATATATATATATATATATGATTGCCCCTTGGGTGTACGCTAAGGATCAGACGACCGACTGATCGACTTTTCAGTATTCTTCACCAATCTGAAACCATACATAGCTGAAACAAAAAGGAGTTTATTTCAATACATTTTAATTTTTGTCACTTTTTACGCAGATGATTTAATTATTTGTAATTAAATACCGATTAGTTACAATATCTTCTTAAAAAAACTTAAAGTGGAATTTAAATGTCAGTATGAAAGCTGCAAAAATGGTTGTTTTTCCATGAAGTGATTATCTCAGAAGTTATGAAAACTGTTGGTCCTTGCAAAATGAAGATTGAATCTTATTGAACATAATTTCCTAAAAAGCTTATGGCAGATGGTAGATACCTCAAGGTTTTGCTGTGAGAAGTATTTAAGCATAAAACCAATACCTGTTATTACATTTCTTCGTAAAAGTGATTAGAAAATGGACCACATATTTTTACTAATAGTTGTATTATGGAGGTATAATAATGTCAAGGGAATTAAAAAGGTAATTTTGGAAGTATAATCTTGGTGTGTATTAATATACTCCAAATGATTTCATGCATCATGCGTTAGGAATAATTAATATACTGTATATAAGATGCAAACATTTCTTGATATTATGGTGTTAAAATAAAGTCAGAAGAAACATGTCATAAAGGATACTGCAATCTACAAACAAAAATGTGAAACAACGTTTTATTGTTGGACTTACAAGGCTCTAATTCTTTCATTTGGCTATATTTATCAAAGGCTGTTGCAAAAGATGACAATATAAAAAGTTTTCTTTTCAAAGTCAAATCAGGAACGTGTAAATATTTTTGTGCAAATTCTCTCTAATGAGAAAGACTACGTTCCAATTAATCATTGATGATGAGCCTCACGTAACGAGCATATCTAAATAAGATTGGATATAGCGACATTTTTATTACATAAATACATTATTCAGAGCGAAAATACGAGTTATAACAGGAAGATTTAAATATTTGTGTTATGAAAAAAAATTGAATCAGATTTGTAATATTCATACTGAAAAAGAATTTAATTTTAGAAAAACTTGCCCCCACTGTATGGATAATTAAAAAATATATTTATCTTCTTGCCTATAAGGAAAGCTCAAAAGTATTTGAATTCAATACAATCTGACAATACTACAAATTATGATGATTAATTTAACATTGCTTATTACAACATGAACTGTTGTATCATCAACTAGATGTATCAATATTACAGCATGGACTATAGATATACTGATATTCAAATAGCTCCTGTTACAGTTTCTAGATATATTAATATCTCAACAGCTCCTAGTAATGTGAACGTCACGAATACCTTTAAATTTAACTTCTATACAATATTGTCAATGCACCTGAGATGATTCAATGGTGTGTGTTCATGTTCTGTTTTAAGGTTCAAATAATAAATATTAAACTAATCTCTCTCTCTCTCTCTCTCTCTCTCTCTCTCTCTCTCTCTCTCTCTCTCTCTCTCTCTCTCTCTCTCTCTCTCTCTCTCTCTCTCTCTCTCTCTCTCTCTCTCTCTCTCTCTCTCTCTCTCTCTCAAACGAATGTATATGTATTTTTATATGCAGCAGTGTTACAACATGAAGCCTGAAATAAATTACATTTGTTTTAATATTTCATGTACGCTACCCTTAGCAAAATAAATACATATTCTGTAGAATATTATCTCTTATGTCAAATACTGATAATTTGACAAGAAGACTTCAATTGAGAATGTCGTTGTGGAGATGCATATATTTTAGCATAAAAAAGTATAGAAATATTTTAATTATAACGAGATATGTATGCTTGTATTTTCTCTCTCTCTCTCACACAAACACACACACACACACATATATATATATATATATATATATATATATATATATATATATATATATATATATATATATATATATATATATATATATATATATATATTAGGAATACAAATCATATGGCGAATAACAACCCTTTCAAGCGTACTGGATCCACCAAGGGATAACGTGTGTCAGGGATTTATTAAAATAGATGCAATAAACTGACGACGAACAGTACGAAACTAGTAACTAACTAGCCTAAGCGCTTTCGACTCTTAATGAGTCTTTTTCAAAGGCAAATACAAAACATATATACGACAAACAAATAAACACAAAAACGTTGTGTTTGTAAACCTCTACATGGTTGTCTCCACATGTGTAAAAACTATAAATACAACCAGCCTGTATAGACCTTTAAGCAATAAGAACTTTACACTTTAGTTGTCCCGAAAGCAAGCTGAAATATAGGTATGTATCTCCCGGCAGCATCAATATTTGTAATGCGAATGACACAGATATTAGAAAAAAAGTTGTAATATCTAGTTTAGACCTGTTTCGAGTATTAAAATAAACAAGTCATGTAGCATTCAGAGTAGATGTGGCTAAAGCCACCAAATATTTCCTGTCAGTACATGGAGATTATGAAATGAATGAACAGTATAAATTGCTGTAATAAAATGAAACGTAATGATGTAAATAATAAAACAACCTATATTGCTTTGGAAATATGTGCAATTATATAGATTGTATATTAGTTTCCCTCTAACATAATTTAAAATCAAACATTTGAGCAAACATGAACATCGTACAATTAGCTTAATTATTATTCCAAGTTATCTTAGTGTGCAATAATATTGGGATGAAAGGACATTGGTATGAGTGCTCGTTGCTCTCATGGTATTGTAAGTTTACTGCTTCATTTAATGAAATTTTAAATTTTATATTTATTAATTAGCTATATCACCATTCTCGTGTCTTTACTCACAATTTCAATCTCAGGTTTCAGCATTCTTTTATTTAGCTATTTTATAATGCTGTTTTCACCGTGAAAGCAATAGGCACCAAAGTTAAGAACTCCATTGATGGTAGTTTCCCTGACACTGATGTATGTATAGTCAAAACATTGTGTGCATGCAGGCTCCATTAGGACTTGTGTATCTAAGACGTGTTGACTAACATTAGCCTTCAGGAGGTTGAGGAAGAAACAGCTTATACACTAGCACATCACGTTTATTAAACTCATGTTTTGATACCTGTAACTGTAAATATTGCAGTCATAATATAATTGTCCTAAACATTATCCACTATCATCAACAGTATCAGCAGTATCTTCGTAGTTTTATCACCATATTCGTCTCAACTATCGTCGTTATCATCGTCATGGTCACCATCATCATCATATGGGTAGAGTCATTTAATGAAAGTATGATAATATTTATTCCTGTAGAATAATGTGTGGATGCAGTAGAGTGTAGGTGACAATGTTAGATTTACTGTAGACATTACAGAACAATACATGACGGGTTTTTTTTACATACTTTTTGATGACGAGAACAACGCCAGCGAGGACTAGGACGGCACGAATACCGAGTCCAATCCGTCCAGCCATCGGAAAGACTGAAAAAATGCAGGAAAATTATTTAACATATGAAACTATATTTCAATCGCATATCTAATACATATCAGCTTCCTAATTACATGAAAAGTATATTAGGTTTGCACTTAAGGTGAAGATTAAAAGTTGTGCAACATCTCACATGCAATTATGGTGATGAATTTATAATTCTTTCGATCGCATTTATCGGCTATTAAAGAACATATAATACATTCTTATAAAAAAAGAAATACGAACACTTTGCCTGCTTTGCATGATGATGGGACACTTTTGAATTTGTCATATTTGATTCATTTGGTAATAAATTTGTGTATAACTTCTACCATGACCAATTCACACATCATAGCACTAGGTGTAAATGTTTATAATAGATTAAACCAACAACTAGTAAAATGAACAAATACATTCTCTTTTTTAGCTAATACCCACTTTAGCAACGACCTAATTTATTCCTTTGGGAAGCCAAAATTTACGATGGAAAATTCCACTAAAGCTTAAGCAAACCATCTTTTAAACTGTCTAAATCATGACAAACGTCAGGTAGGCAACACTCCAATCACAATTGTCGATCCCAATGCTGGCGTAAGTGTGGTATGCAATATATATTAAACACATATGACACATAAATTAATGCATTTACCAAGCGCTCTAGTGATTTCCGTGCTGCCATCGCGAAAAATTTATATGCTCTTACTTCATAAAACTGTACACGTCTTTCGAGAACATGAATGTTAGTCCAGACATTTAAATATTACCTAAAATTAACGAACGCGCCATTTCGATTGGTCAATACAGTGTATGGTAAGCTTTGGAGGCGAGATAAATTTATGACAGCTGAGTCAGATCAGATCGGATGGACCCGCTCGGTGTATCTTAGGGAATTAAGGAAATGTTATTTGTCAAATATGCATTTTTTAAGATTTGTAAACGAATTATAAGCGAGGCTAATATGTTTGGTAAAGTTAAAAGAAATAATTTATTTCGTTGAACTGCAAAAGTAACCTTAAGAGGAACTTACATTATGTGAATGACCAACAATCCAAATTTTGTATCACATGTTCAAATAGTTAGAGTATTGCTAATAAAATTAAAAAGTAAATATATTGATGCATCAATAGCCTTGAAAAGGATAATGTTCCAACAGTATTAGTGTATTAAAACGATATAATCTAGAATGTCTTTGAATTCATTCACGATAATGCAAAGGAAGTGCTTAAGTCCAAATACTCAAAGAGCACTTTGTATTTAAATGAACATGTTCTATAAATGATTCCTCACTCGTTTTCTCTGAATAACACATTAAATGATTAAACTCAAAAGAGGAATCAATCATTTTGTCGACGACATACTTTTATACGCCTTTTACTTGACCTGCGACGCAATAAGATGCCCAGATTGTGGGTCACTAGATCTCTTCCAGAACATTAAAAGTGTCTAAATAATGTTAGGCCTTAAAGTCAAATCAATGTAAATATTTTTAAAAGAAAAAACTTAAGACGAAACCTCTACTCACTCTCAGTAACGGACAAGGTCATGCATAAATTGGTAAATTAAATGTGCATAACACATGACATAGAACACCATAAGTTACATCATGCGTATTAGTGCAGCGCAATTGGGTTAGTTCATTATATACTATGATATGTTCATGATGAAATATAAAAGATAGAGAAAATATTAGTATGATACTGATTAGATATGCTATTGCTGTAGCAATTTATTGCTTTAATTGGTGGCATAAACTGCGTAGGTATTGCTAGGAATCGCCTATACATATGAGTTATGTTGATGTCATTAACATACGTGCTTAGTAGCATGTTGTATGTTGTATTTCCTTCTATAACGCTCTTTCTGTACATGTCTACGTCATCACAGTTACAATGCAGTGTTACACGTTCATTTTAACCTTCATTCGTATTACATTATAAAATTTTGTTTTAGGTCCTTTGAAGTGTTGCAATAACCAACAATACAATCTATTTTGCTGACAAATTTACAGATTAGACTCTGTTATATATCTAATGGGCAACATCTTTGCAGATACATTTCTAATGTCTTAAAAACTACCACGCAACAACAATATGCAAATCTATATGTTATCTATGTTGAGGTACTGTTTGTGGTAGAGAGACTATTAATGATTTTAAATCTTTAAAACTAACGATATAGAAATTGACCTGCCATACTGCTGGGACTTATAGCTCCCTTTGCGATATTAGCAATAGCTGTGCCAGGTTTTGTTCTGCTCGTTGCCAATGTCCATGTTGACGTACTGTTTGTTGTACTTGTCAGGCTGGTAGACGTTGTCGGTTGTGTGGTTGAAGTGCTATATATTGTTGTGATGCTGGATTTTGGCGGTTTGTTGTTGATACTAGTTATGGATGTTGTAGAACCGTTTGTCATTGGCGCCGCTGTTTTTCCCATAGGTATTTTAAATGTTGCCGTAACGGTGGTATTACTTGATGTCGTTACGCTGGGTGTTATAGATTAATTTATGCCAACGACAAAAACGAATATTTTTTAAAATGGCTTTTGAATAGTTCAATAGTCCTTTTGATGATAATATGTTATAGAGATATACATAGTCGTGAAACATACATTGTAAAATCATCGTAAATCCCATTCTTCCAAAGCCAATTCTCTAGTTTCGACAGAAATGAATGTTATATTTGTTTGTTATAAATTCCTACATATTCTCAACCTTTTCAACTAGATTTCCTTATTTTCAGGAACGAATTATGTATTTATGAAATGTAAGTAAATTGCCAATCACAGAACCTAAATATTTTGTCAACAGAATGCAGACCACACTTGATAGTCAAGAGCTAAACATGACCAGATCTAATAAAGGAGTATGTTTTTTTTTAATAAGTGTGTACGTGTGTGGATATATAACTCTACATTCTAGTGATAAATTTTAAAAGCCTTTATATTTCAAATACATGAAATACAAATAAAATTATCCTTTCTTTGAACTTACCAACTTCATATATACATGCATATGTATGTATGTATGTATGTATGTATGTATGTATGTATGTATGTATGTATGTATGTATGTATGTATGTATGTATGTATGTATGTATGTATGTATGTATGTATGTATGTATGTATGTATGTATGTATGTATGTATGTATGTATGTATGTATGTATGTATGTAATTTCTGTATTTTAGAATATACTACAGATATTTAATCTATAATATAAATCATAAAAATTCCAAGGTTATGATACATGACCAAAAGGTACATTCAGTTTAATGATAGTTTAAAATTGGAGAATGACTGCATTCTTTATTTCTATTTTATGAACGCTGAACGTTTTACATTTAGGAAAGGAAATGTCTCATAAAGGCATGGACAATTATGCCTTAGATTTATAACCAAATAAATAAGACACTTTTGACAATATATAAGTTGGGAACACCGACATATATGTCCCAATTTGTCCAGATTTTATTGTAAAGATCCTTGACGGAAAATGACAAACCTTTTAGGCAGTTGTGAAAGTTGACTTTTCATATAAACTTTTATTTTCTTTAAGAAAATATCAAGGATAATGCTGAAAATACATAAAGCTCGTCTACTCTTGACCGCAATGTCATAGTAACGCATACATTGAATAGCCTGTGTTATGATTCCGTCGGTTTAGAGGAGCTACGAAACAAGGCCCCAATATGATCTACTAATTAGAGTATAATATATCTGATCCAGATTAAATGCATAAATAGTATGCTTGAATACCGTAAAAGAAATATCATTATTGTGTAATCCATGATGTACATTCAGCAAAGTGTTTAAGTAACTTTTGTGAAATTATATACCGTGATGATATAAGGCAGGGCTGATGTCAATTTCCTCTTGATTCCAGAAAGTCAGTTTATGCCGCCGAATCATTCATTACTATTACTGTCATATCTAATTTTGTTTTCAGAATTTACAACCTTTTCTTCAAGGCATTGTGAATTTCAACCGATGAAATTTGGAAAACGCATGCCCCTCCAACCCATCGTTTCACCAGGGGTTCAAGCTAGTAGACTCCTCGCTATGCGACGCGCTGGTCTTTTATCCTCTGGTTTCTTTTTGTTTTGAATGATATTGTAAATAAGGCTAACCTAATGATATTTTAATATATTAGGTACAATTTGAATGTGGAAATCATAATTATTAGATTACTGGAAAAGACTGGACTTTCACACATTGGTAGCATTGAAATGCCAAATGTGAAACATTTTAATGAAAATGCATTTAAGTGTTTCCGATAGTCACATGGAAAAGACATCATAATTTTGTAATAAGATCTGAACTTCAGCCTTAACAGGAAAATATTTTTTTTTCAAAATTGTGAAAACAGTGCATTTATCCAAATGTTTGAATGATTAACAGTTTATTTTTACTTTCAACTTTTTGTCAAAGGAGAAAACGCTTTGCAAACCGTATGAGCTGGTTACTTTAAATCCATCGTTGGACTTAAAAAATAAATGATCATACCTTATAATTAAATGAAATATCATAAATTGTTTAATAAACCCAAAGTTTAGTAACGTTTGTTTATTTAATATTTAAAGTATCATTCATAAGGCAAAACAACACATAACTGATGACTCATGACGAATATCTGCAGTTAATCAGAGAAAAGCAATATTGTTTAAGCCATGCCCACTCCTTGGTTAAAGATGAGGCCACAACTTCAGTTAAAATATCGATACCTGTACTATAAAAATCGGCATCAGATATTTTCTTTTCAATATTCTTGGTCTTACTTTCGCCGTTGACTTTGTCCGCAAACAGAACTCTATCAAAATATTTTGTTTTCACACTAATGCATTAAAGCGAAGCAAGCGTTCCTTTGTGATGGGATGTCTCATTGCATCAACAGATTCCACATGCCACAATATTATACTATATCATTTTGAAGAACTTTGGTCATTGTATGCATGCAAAGTGGCAACCAATTTCAAATAGGGACCTAATTACATGGATGACACTAAAACGCCTTCAAATAAGTGTTGTACCATATACTGCAAAAATCATCAAAGCTGATGCTGATAACTTGCACAAGATATAACGCGGTTGTTTTTGTCTTTGTTCTTATATATATATATATATATATATATATATATATATATATATATATATATATATATATATATATATATATATATATATATATATATATATATATATATATATATATATATAATCTCTAGAATCATTGTAGCAATGATACATCTAAAAAGTGCAAAATGTTTACTTTATGAGCTGTTTTTTCAACACCTTCCATTGGCTTCTCTTTTCTGTTGGGGGATGGGTTGCTTTATTAAATTATTATTATTATTATTATTATTATTATTATTATTATTATTATTATTATTATTATTATTATTCAATGTGAATATGGTTCACATTTGATAAAAGAATCAACATATGCTTCTGTTTAACAAAGTTATTCATTCTTCGTCTTTACAATGGGTTTTAGCGTTCCAATACTATATTTTTGTCACAGAAAGTTAGCATGTCACCGGTAAATATTCTTTCATTTTCTTTCTACTAAAATAAAGTCTACATTGCTACCTGTTATAAATAATATATTTAGATCTGCTTTTACAGTCTTCTGATGTTAAATGCTTTGGCCAAATTATAATTCCCATGTATTTCAAAGGCTTTGTTATAAACGTCCGTTCGTTATAACATTTACTTGGCTATACCGTTTGATTTGTTTGGGTCGCTCGAGAACATTTGCTCTATGAACAAGTTTACATGATCAGACCTGCCGGTGCTAGATAAACAATGGCAGTCAGAATAATTCAACAGTTCGAATCTTGTTGCCGTTCCAATCCGAGATAGGGCCCCTCGAGAAATTTAAGATTAGTACTCATCGTGCTCGTGGAAGCAAATTCTAATGTGTCTAAGAAATTTACCATTACTCAGACTGAATTAGAAATTATTTCAAGTTGTTTGATGGCTATTAAATTATTACTATTTTTCCCATGTATAGAATCAGGTAACGATTATTAGTTCCGATTGAGGTATCAACAAAAGTAATCCCAGTCTATTTTAAAGCAATTGTTTCCTCTCTCATTTTGGTGTTAAGAGAACTGTAAATACAGCTAACAAACTTATACCTTATCGTCGAATCATACTTTGTTGAACATCGCATGTAATATTTCAGCTGTCTAAATGTAAATAATCTCTTGTCTCTGGAAATTCTTCTGGGCAAGGAGTGTGAAGCTTAAAGGTCATGACATCACGAGTTAAATTAGTAATATAAACAGAAGTGAGGGATTGAAACAAAGGGCACACACAGATTAATGATTACATGGACAAAGTCATTGGTTTCAATATAGTCGATTGTGTCTTCTTAAATTGAACAGGGACTGATCTTTTCGTATGATTTAGACGTGTGTTTGATAAATTTCCCTTAGATGCGAGTTTAATAAGTTTCCACTCAGACGTGTGCTTAATAAGCTTTCCCAAAGATGTGTGTTTAATAGGTTTCCCCTTAGATGTGAGTTTAATAAGTTTCCCCTTAGATGTGTGCTTAATAAGCTTCCCCTATTCGACTTGCAACTAAAGGCATGACTTTAATCAATAAAAATATTAAAACTTGGCTAAAACCTGTTACTCCGTTAATTGTTCCCGCAGACAATTTAACACGATTTTCGAAGAAGCTCATTTTCCCTTGTTGAATTTTGGCTTCCTTTAATTCCTCTGTATGGTTCGATACCATCCTTGAATGTTTGTTTCCTCTTCTTCTATGGTAGACTATGGTGGATAGTTAATAGTTCATTTTTCAATACTAGGTATTTGGTGACGTTTATAGTGAAAATATATGCAGTAGAGATAAATATGGGGCAAAATTGATATTTACTATGGTTCAGAAGGTTCTATGTTGTTTATCCCCCGTTACTACTGTCATTGTCTAGTTTTATGTATTTTTCTTTGAATATACACAAGTTTGTATTCAAGGCATAATTTAAACAAGACCAAAATCAATTTGGAATTTAAATTCCTCTCATTTTCACATCAATTCCCTGTGAATGGGAATGGATAAACTAATGACGAACATGTCATACTTGGCTTTTGCTTGAATAATTTTTTAACTAAGGTTCATTTAATAATATTTTAAAGATATGGTAATACATGGAAAAGGGCATTTATACACAAAGAGTAGGAAATTTGGTTAAATGTCTAGCTTTAAACTATTTTCTAGAAACATTTAATACAAACACGGACACAATAATTTTGAAAACAAGAGGGTACGAAGATTGGGGAAAATGAAATATTTCAATCGAGACGTTTTAATTGAGTCTATTTAGACAAATGTTTTAAACATCGACCAATACGAATAAAAATATGTCTGAAAATTAAGTGACTGGCCGAGGACCAAATCATGGGGTCAAAACATTGCTTGGCTAGCCTTGGTCATAAGTTTTCTAAATACTAATACATCATTTCTTTGTCTTCATTATCAATCCACACTCTGTCACAAATAGTGTTCGTGTTGCAACTGTTAATTATTGTAGTACCTGATACATATATGTTAACTCTGAGAAAATGCTATTCAATATATACGCTCTTACAGGACATTTTTGGGCAAAGCATATTGAGTTACGGTTTTGAACATTTGCATGTGTGTTTTCTCACATATCACGTTGTCATTTTTACCAATTGCTTTTTGACAGTAGTCTGATTTCCTACAAATATATATCGTGATAGTTGTTAAATATCAGTATCATGAAGAGCAGTTTAAATGGTTGGCAGGATAAATGGGAGAATATGAAGATAGTAGGAGACAGTGACAGATTGACACCAAAGAAAACTAAATGGGGAGTGCTTGCTTATACGTGTGGAAGCATTTCATATACATGTCTAAATATTTCGATAAGTGTACTCCAATCTAGTCTTGATAAACATATTTGTGACATTGGAAAAAACATGCAATGAACTCATTAGAGAATTATTTCTTGGCATACTATTATTTCATAACGACAAACACGTATTTACAAAGCAGTGAATTAAATCATACATAATATTCACGTGTTCTCCAATACTGACATGTTTGAAAACTGTTCATAATACAAGTGCATTGGTCCAAATCGATACCGTACTTAACCGTTGGGAACATCAGAAATTTCTTTCATCAGATAAATAGGAATTGGAGATTAAAGATACAGATCATTATTAAATCAAAAATACATTTCAGGCGAGAATAATTGTCTTTGTTCAACACAGCAATTGTGATATAACGGAACAAATGTTAGGGTTTTCTCGTTCCTCTTTCATTTTTGTGTGCCTATTGAGTGTCTTCAAAAACAGCATCATTGAAAGGGACTTAATGCTTAGAGCACATGCATTATAAATGAACAATATCAATTTAGCTTAACAATTCATATAATTTCTAATCATATAACAAATCAGAGTAATATACAAACGACCTAAGGTATAAAAGGATGATACAAATTAAATTTCAATTGGAGTTTACATTCAACAATGGGAAATGTTTCACAAGCCAACTGTTTCACTTGAAATCTAGACCGACTTTAAAATATGTTCTTTGATAAGGTAATGGACAGCTCGTTAACTGGTGATGTGGAAATTAAACGGAAAAGATTAAAAGTTTTCGTGTGAAATTAATTTGAAGATCATGAATCAATATTGTTATCTGATAATTGGGACGGAGGAGTACCATAAGGTGCAATTTCCTACTTTGATAGGAAGGAAAGCTACTCTTTTCAACGATGGGTGTATTTGTTTGTTTATTTGTGAGTGTGTGTCTATGTGTGACTGTATAATGTGTAAACTATGTTTATAAATGTCGATGTCCTTCAATAGTATTCTGTTTAAGAAGCTATATTTGTCTTCATTTCCTTAATGCAATATTCAATCTTCATCGATGCATTTTTATTTACTTCAGCCCAGATTTATTTCACTACTTTAAGATATTGTTATCAAACATTTCTCTCATTGAAATTGTCTTTGTGCACTGAAATTTTCTATTTTGTTGTTAATTTTAGCAGAGACCATATTAGTTTCTGTTAAAGTAGACAAACATTGTTTTCTAAAATACAAATTTCATTATAAAAAGTGAAATATTTTGTTAGGCGAACACACCATAAAAAGGAGTTAATTTATGATTTGAACTTTTATATGTTATATGTAATGCATCTGAGTATGCAAAATGTTATAGACAATAAATATGTTAATAAACTTTGACATCAATTGAAACACCCAATGTAAAGGTCATATAGTATGACTCAACCGCATCTATCTCTACCTGTTCCATGTTGTGGATCCTTGTCATAACGTCACCTGTAAGCGCACAATTATTCCGGATTCTTAGAATTGGCGTGATCATATATATGTTGATAATCGTCACCTGTATCTCTGCTTTCTTTTTGATGCACGTAGGTTGTGTCGTACGTATTGGTGTCGGATTCTGGGGTTGTCCCGAATATTTTTGGAGACCTTTTACCCACCTTAACAACCTCGGCATATTGGCAGTTTGTGGAATATGCGTTATCTTTCTTTGCTGTGCCGTTCCCTACACGATTGTTACTTTGTTTGATGATGCTCTCATCTTGTATAGATTCATAATTAGTATCAGGTACTACGTCCCCGTCATGCAAACCACCATTGCCAGTGTCCATCTTTATTTCAATTTCAGCATCGTTGTTACTCACATCCTTTTCGTTGACGTCGAGCATAGGTATTCCTTTGGACAGCTCAGTTTTGTGACCAGATGAGTCAGCTGTAGTTTGGATAGATGGGAGCCTTTTCTTTCTGGCGGTCATCCTGCAATTTATTAATAAAAGTTCATATAGATAAAACTGTCAATTGCATTGAAATCTCCTGAAATTCGAATATATTTGTATTCTTTTGATGTTAGAATTTTTAGCAGAATATCCATTTACTATTACCAAACAGTCATGTGTTGAACATATTTAAATTATTACCGACATAAAGCAACTACATCAATTAATGTGTTTCATTTAGTGATTGATTATGGGTGTCTCATAATTTGGAAACATTGATATTTTTTAAGGCTTGGAAACCTTGCCGTAGAACAATTCCAAATTGTAGTAACCTCCAGTGAAACGAAAAAATCTAAGTATATAAAAATGATGTTTCATTTTATGTTTTTGTCAGGGATGGATGGATGGATGGAGGGACGGACGGACGGATTGTTACGTAACAGCTCATTCTAAGTAACAACAGAAGGTGTAAATACAAGAAGCTTTATAAATTTTAACAAAGATATAATTTATTTTCCTATAACACATGATATAATGTAAATAATTTAAGTAAGACTTACGATTTACAGAAATGATCCAAATTTTGTTCAAAATAAAAATATAAGTCCTGTAAAAAGTTCTAAGCACAGTCTGAACGTGTACGAAAATGGCGGTTGCCCACGTCAGACAAAGGCTAACAGCAAATTCCAGAATTTACACAATAAAACAAAGTTTGTGTTGTCCCGTTCCAATATTAGGGAGAAAATGTCCAAATCAGTAATGTTGTTTTCTAGGAAAACCGTTATTCATAAAGACGAAGTGAAAATATTTCCTCTAACAATACACGTTATTCTATGTACACATTCGGACAACTTCTTCTGGCACAACAAATACCTTTTTAAGATATTAGAAGTTGTATAACTGACTCTACGACTGTCGACTGTTGACTCTCGACTACGATTGTATGTCCGTGACTGTGTATATCGTACAAAAATCTCAAACATATATATGAAGGCTAATGCGTTGTTTGAATTGCACGCGCACGAAGACGCATGCAATTTAGAAGCACTTCTAGACGTTCAGGAAAGCCTGACCCAGTATCAGCCAATCGTTTTCGTCACTATTCCCGAATGTTTATTTGTAATGAATTTGTTATCATAGACAGCACGTGCCAACATGAGACAAATCTACGACTCAAGTAAACACTGTTTCATCAAAACATTTTAGACCATACTAATATAATGAAATCAAATGAAATAAAAAGAGATTTATACAAAATTGATATATTAACACACTCCAGGGTAGTAACAGTATGCATGTATGTGTCACGGAATAAGGAAAGAACATGATCTGATATTCCCGTAGAACAATTTGTGTAATTGGTTTCTATGACGCATACAGTGCTACCTAGCGTAGTTCCTATTTTTTAAGTATACTAGGCAATACTTGCATCTCATTGTAGCTAGTGGCGTGATGCCCATATAACACGACATGAACACACTTTACGCTTGTTCGCGTAAATTTTCTCGTCTTTGCATTTATAGGATGGATATGGATATATATATATATATATATATATATATATATATATATATATATATATATATATATATATATATATATATTGTCTTATGTGACACAGTGATCGCTTTGATCTTGTCGATGAGTATCAATACTCTTACGACTTACTACAGCTAAAGGGCTTGGTATGTTTATAAATGGATGGATGGGATGGAAGAATCAAAATGGTGACCGCAAAACCTGCAGTGTGAAAATGAAGCAATTGAACAAAAGTCACCTGACAGTGTATATGATACTACATGACTGGATGTGTAGAATATTATGTTTGGATTCTTGAGAAGGACAAATAATTGTGATATGATTACCGATCTCTGAAAGGGCAACATACACTGTGTTACGTTCACA
This sequence comes from Potamilus streckersoni, assembly GCA_016746295.1. NCBI lineage: Eukaryota > Metazoa > Mollusca > Bivalvia > Unionida > Unionidae > Potamilus > Potamilus streckersoni. Next base: position 210,062 of record JAEAOA010000570.1, read on the forward strand.
AAGACATTTGGTTATGTGAATCATGCTTATTTCTCCGGAACATAGGATAGTGTGAACCATGCTTATTTTTTCGGTGTCATATGGTTGTATGAACCATGCTTGTTTCCTTGTATCGTACGATTGTGTGAATCATACTAGTTTCATTATATATATATATATATATATATATATATATATATATATATATATATATATATATATATATATATATATATATATAAATCGGTTTTCTTTTCACAATATGGTATTCTTATATCATATGTAGTGCGTGGTGTTTGAATTTACTTGTGTATGTGTTCTCGCAAATATATTTGCTGTATTTTCACACAGAAATTCCATTCGGCTACAATCCTGTTAAAGTATGTGTGTATGTGTGTGCTTTTGTTTCGCGTAAATGCATATATGTATGTATGTCCATCTTCGTTAATTTTATAGTTTTTCCTTTGTACATTTGTGATTGTTTCGTATATATGTATGTCCATCTTCGTTAATTTTATAGTTTTTCCTTTGTACATTTGTGATTGTTTCGTACATGTGTTTCGTAATCAATCGCACAAACTTGACCGAAAGGTTATAAAGATATCAATGTCCATACGTAAATAAACTGTAATTAACAGTTGACAGGTTTTGATGATGACTTTCCTGTTTCACCTGCAGTATAGTTATTTGGTGCATGATAAGCATGCTTGATATAATGAAGGTGATCGTGGTTAAAACTCAACTGGATTCAGTATCAGAGTCAGAAATAATGGGGTGGTTCTATTTTTGGCATACATTAAGATATAAATACTCGTGAAATAGTCGAGTCTTTATCATTTGCACCATAGTAAGTATGATCATATAAGAGGCGTGGTCATAATTGAAGATTTACAATACAATATTTCCTGTCTCACTAAACCAGTTCTTTATATAGGTTAGAAAGAAAACACTTTTGTCGATTGATATATTAATTTCCTGTGAATAGAAATATAATTCTGAAAACGCTGTTATAATCGTATGTATGCCAGGATAATGTTTTTGAATTCATTTTTGTTTGAGATATTATCGTGCACTAGAGCTATAACTCGACACGATCTGGGTCGTTTTCATTTTGCTGATAGTATGGCTTTTTCAGAAACCAAATTTGACATTGTTCCTCTTTCTCGATTCGGCTTTAGCTTCAGTTGATATTAATAGATAATCAAATTTACGAGTCGAGTAGCTTAATGACTGTATTTCCTCGTGAGTAGGCTCAATGAATCTGTAAATCTGTCCTTGTCACTGATTGCAGTTAATAACAGTAAATGTATTTAAAGACTGAAAATATTTTAAATACATTTGGGCGTAAAAGATATATTCATATTTGAGATTCAAAGAGCATCTATCTGAATGTTAACGGTTGCAAGAACACAAAGTTTTTAGATACAGTCAGATACCGTATGATCATGCTGGCAATGTATCTTGTAACCTACTTATTATTGCAAATATCGTTCAATAGCAATAATAAAATAAAATAAGCGACAGAGAGTGGTAATAATGAATGAGCAACGGCAATGAGGCAATTGTTCTGCTATATAAAATAAATGTACGATTATTGACTTACACAAGCTAAAGTAGTGAGAACTTTGCAATTTAAATGTCTAGAGAACAAATTGAAATATAAGTATGTATCTTTTGGCAGGCATTGTTAGTTGTAATACAAATGAAAACAGATATTAGATAACGTTGAAATAATCTAGGATGAACCTCTTTCCAGTATTACAATTAAAAAGGTAAGTAGCATTCCGGAGATGTGGCTAAAGTCACCGAATATTCCGTCTGTGCACAGAGATGATGTAATGCATGAACAGTATAAATTACTGTTAAACAATGAATCAGAATGATTTCAAAAACACAACATTGATTGCTTTTGGAAATGTTTCCAATCATATAGATTGCGTATTCGTTTCATTTTAATATAATTTGAAAGTAAATATTTGAGCAAACATGTATATCGTACAATTAGCTTAATTATTATTCCATATTGTCTTATTTTGCAATAGCGATGGGATGAAACAATACGAATAAGTGATCGTTGCTCTCATGGTATTGTAAGTTTACTGTTTCATTTACTGCATTTTTAAAGTTTATATTAATTAGTTAGCGCTATCAACATTTATTGTATCTTTTTAGACAATTTCGACAGCTGTTTACATCGTTCTTTTATTTAGATATTTTATAATGATGTTTTGACAGTAAAGGAAATAGGCACCGACGTCTAGAACTGCTTTGAGCTTAATTTCTCTGACACTGATGTATGTATATTCAAGAAACAAGAACGTTTGCAGGCTTCATTAGGACTTGTGTATCTAAGAAGTGTTGACTAACATTAAGCTTCATTATGTTGAGGGACATAAGCTTGCACTTGAGAACATCAAGTTTTGTGAAATTGCCTTGCTCTTATGACTGTAATTGAAAATATAGCAGCCACAATATAATTGGCAGGAAAGCATCCACTATCATTGCCAGTAGCAACAATAACGCCACTGTCATATTGTCATCTTCGCCACCATCATCGTTATTAGCGGTACTCTCATCATCATCGTAGGCGAAGAGTCAGTTAATGGTCCTATGATAATACAATTTTATACAGAATAATGCGGTGGTGCAGTAGAAAATAAGTGACAACCTGTTAGAAATACTACAGAAATTATAGAATGATATATGCCATTTATGATTTACATACTTTTTGATGGCAAGAATAACACCAGCTACCACTAGGATGGCAAGAATACCAAGTCCAATCCGCCCAGCCATAGGAAAGTCTGAAAAATTGCAGGTATAATATTTGATATAGGAAACTATATTTCAATTGCATATCTACCTGACTTAGCGTCCTGCTGAATGCATGAAAAGCATATTATGTGTACACTTAAAGTGACTATAACGCCTTGAGCATCATCTCAAATACAAGTAAGGTGATGTCTTTTTAAGACTTTAGATCGCATTCATTGGCTATCAAAAACATATACTACATTCTTATATGGACGATACTGTATGGTGGACTTGCGATACCTTCGAATTTGTCATAATGGTAATATTTTGTATAAAACTAATACAATATTCAATTTACACGTTATGCCAATATGTCTAAATGTATATACCAGATATAACCAGCAAGTGTAATGAACAAATACTTTCGTTCTCTATGTTAACGTTCATTTGAGCTGGGACACCATATATTCCTTTACGAAACAAAACTCAATAATTGTTAAGCTCACCATGATTTTTTACTATTTAATCATGATTAAAGCCAAGCAATCAACACTCCAATCATAACTATGAATCACAATAATTACAAGAATGAGGTATGCAGTATAAATTGAGTACATACTGCACACATCATAAAATAATATTCATACCTTGCAATCTAATGATTTGCGTGTTGCCATTCCGAAATGGTTTGCATGCTTTTACTTCATAAAAGCGTTCATTGCTTTTCGAGTGCGCGAATGGTAGTCCAGACATGGAAATATTACCCAAACATGGCAACGCGCCATATCGATTGGTCAGTATAATGTTTATTAAAACAGTTTAAGACTGAGGTTATCAGGTTGGATCGAATTATACTTTTTACATATGATTTTTTCAAGATTTGTATACTAATCCTTTTTGAGAATACACGAATATAAAATGATTTTAAGCGCCATATTTTTAAAGGTAAATAGAGCTAATACAATTTTTAAAGAATGTTAAGATATTGATGGTTAAATGACCAAAAATCCTTAACACGTCCTTTGTTAATAGAAACGGCTACATAAGCGATCTAGAGCTTAAATTCCCTGTGCCGATTCCTTCGCAACAATTACTAATTGTCTAATTTTCACCATTTCAATATCAGCAGCCTTATGTGATGTGTTTATATTTAAATGTAAGTGTTGTTGCATCATCTTGACGCTTCTTCTTCATGTTTGTACATCGTAGGTTGTTTGATATTAAATATTTTGATGTCATAGTTGTATAGCTGCGTCAGTTTTATTATTGTTTATTACACAAGGTGAAATTATGTTCTCGTATTTTACCAATAATTGATAGCTTCTAATTCTGCCCTTTCACCCAACACCAATTATATAATGTAAACCACTAGATACCATTATACACAGGGTGTTTGTCTTTCTTACATCCACTTTTCAGCCTTAAGGAAGGCAGTGGTACCTAGACATATGTAAATCAAATGATTTGAATCTGAAAGTCTATTACTTCTCCATTTTTGTCATCATCGCTACAGTTTAACCTAGCTTGTAATGACCATTGTCGGCGTAATAAATATATTGTCATAGGAAAACATTATTATTACGCAGAGACTAAAGTTATCTTTGAACAGATCCTAATATAACACACTTTGTTGTGATTAACTAATCAAGAAATATCTAAGATATTTAGGTTTCACAAACTCACAAACTAACCGACATACAAATAATCCCAACTTAATATCTATCGTCAGGTCATATAGGGCTTGATTATGTGACCAAATTATACTCATCTGTAAGTTTTATTTTTGGGGAAATCCTTATACGTTTTATCTAACATTCTTTTATGATAGTGTCTCCGTTTTCTTTTCATCAGTTTCTGTTTTAATCGAACGGAATATATAACCTAATCCATGCCAGTCTTGAGTTGGAATCTCATATAATTTATCCTTATATTGTCTGGAAAGTTTTTATTCACGCTACAATTGATTTAGATATATTGCTCTATACAGGTATGGCTAACATGCTTTTCTTCTTTCCCTAACGGATTCAAAACTTACTTTAGTTTATGACAATATTCTCCTTGAAAATAAATATTGTTTCTGGTATTTTCTAAATTTATGTTTGTCAGTACATAAGATAACCATGTTCCAATCAGTATATTATTCGTGATCTCAATGAAGTCATGACCTTGACATCACACAATCTCCACCATCCATGATCATGGGATCTTCATGGCAGTAATTTCCATTATTTGCCCTAACATATCTAATCAATATCATACTAATGTTTTCTGTAAGTTTGTTTTATTTCATCACTGACAGATTATAGTATATAATCAGCTAAACCAAATACACAGTAATACTGTGCACGTTAATGTGCATGATGTAAATGATGGTATACTTTCGATACATTTATAAAGTTTACAAGGTCATTAAGATTCCTTTGTTTACGAACGAGTCATACATTTTCTAATATTTGTATTAACTATCTGTTCTACAAGCGAAACGATTCTTAAGAATTTTAAAACTTTAGAGAATTAACGATATGCAAATCTGTTTGTTTTAAAGACATTATTAAATAACAATATGCAGTACTGCTGGAATTTGTAGCTCCTTGTGTGATACTAGGAGTAGTTGTGAGAGGTCTTGGACGTCTCGTTACTGTTGTCTCTGTTGGGGTACTGTCCTTGGCACATGCGAGGTTGGTAAACGTTGGCTGTTTGTTGGGCGTGTTGAATAGTTTTGTTGTGTTGGTCTTTGGCGTTTTAATGGGGATACTAGTAGATGGCGTGATGGAAACGTTTGTCATTTGTCTTATTGTGCTTGCCATAGGTGTTGTATAAGTTGCAGTTTCCGTAATGGTGCTATTGCTTGGTGGTATCGATATGCTACTTGATATGGATTCTGGTATGCAAACGACGTAAAATGATTAATTAAAGAAACTGATCTTGAATGGAGGTGAAAGGAATTTAAATATTCTTGTTGATGATAGTGTATCTTTAGAGATATACACGGATTTTAAAACAAGTCTTCAAAAATTTTAAAACAAGTCCTCAAAAATATTCACTCAAATATTTGAGTGCTCTTCAACATGGATATATATATATATATATATATATATATATATATATATATATATATATATATATATATATATATATATATATATATATTGGTTTTAACGTAAATATAGGTTTATTTGGTCTGACACAAATTAATGATATTGATGTTTGTTGAATTTGTTGCCTATGTTCTACTTTGTCAAATGAATTTCTTTAGTTTCAACAACCCATTATGTATTGATACAATATAAATGAATTTCCAATCACCGAACGTATATATCGTCAACAACTATGGTAGAAAGGCCACGGCTGATATTCAAAAGCTAAACACGATCATATCGAAAGAGGGGGTGTGTTTATGTCCTGTGAAGTGCAACAAATTAACCCGTGGAAATAATGCTAGCAGCTTTAAAAACTTGATGGAACGAATCACATTATTAATGATAGATATGAAAAACGGTCTTTCTTCGGAATTTATATGATTACCAATACTAGATGATGTCTATTCATGTAAATATATTGCATTCTAAAGAGATGGGCAAATATGAATCATGTTTCAAGTATTACTCTGGTGACAGAACTAAATTGCAAGAAAAGATCCAGCCTATTAAGGATCTCATTGAATGAACACGGCTCTAATATTGGATGAAAAGTAGATATGGGTTGCCATGGGGATCTTTTTTTACACAAGTTAAGTAAATATTATTATCTGCATCAGGCATCGTATTTAAAAAGCCCTTGTCTCTTGACTTGGGGGCAAGCAGGTTGCGAGACGGAGGAGATAACAAAAGGAGGTATCATCCATAATCAATTAGTAGTAAGAACCGGTGCCTCAAGAACTGCCCTCACCCTTAATATTTGGTGAAATTCTCTCTATGCTGACATTAGCTATATGCAATATGAAACTTTGTCCGAAATATAGGGCTGTCTGCTAATGCAGGTTACACTAGACATATCAGCGGTTGAACACCGTATATCGGAGTACCGTATCTACAATTATTGAAAACGTACTATATTGATTATTACTGACCTTATTATCTACATTGTTATAGGGGATAACTAGACTTGTGATTTAAACATCTGAAAATATCAATATTTAATGATAGAATAAAGAGATATTATTATTTGCCGTTACAATGAAACAAAGAATAAAGTCACTGTGTTCATTCATATACAAGCTTTTCAACATAATATATTGTCAAGGTTCATTCTAGCCTAGAGAGGATAAAACGAGTGTAGTGTTAATAAGTGTCACTTATCAACCTCGCACAGCAAAAGTTCATGACTGGTCTATGTGAGAATACCAGCCTACCATGCTGCCGTAGTACATATTATGCTCACAGACAGTATACCTATTGGCGCTTCTCAGAGAAAACTCATCGTCAAGGACACAAATAACCTGTTTATACATTCTGGCCAAGGAAAGTACAGTCTCATCCAGGATTAGAAGTTGATAATAACGAAAACAATTTGGAACTTAATATGTTATTATGAAATGCAAGAAATAATACAAATAAAAGGAACACATTCATTCGAAATTATTCCTTTAGATTCCACTTTAAAAAAGAAAACAAGGATCAGTGTCGGATTGAAATTGCATAAGGTTCACAACTTCAACTAATATTATGTATAATTTATGTTTGGATTGGCCGCTCGAAGTACTTTTATATATACACATATCGTGATTAGAGATTTCAAGGGTCAGCATACATAGCCACTTTTGTCCAAGTGGGTTTTATTTTGTGATCATGTATTTTCACTGAGTAAATATGCTTTGTTGCCTTTTGATATTTGAAGGTGTGAAATTTAATCTTGTGGATAAATTTGATAGGACTCAAGATTAGATCTCCTGTTTAACAATCAATAAAGTATCATCATCTCATTTACGTTTGCCTGGCTGTTACAGACCTCTGTTTTGATTGAGTAGCGTAATGGTCTGTAAAATATATTTTGCACTCATCTGAAATTTTCATAGTTTATTTTTTATAAGATAGAAAATAACAGAAGTATTATTTCATTCATAAAACATCTGAAGTGAAGACAGTCATTTAGCTGTGTTCAATTAATATTTGTGGGATTTATTTTTTTTTAATTATTAATTGGAATTACAACTTGCCCACAAGTTTAAACGAATTATATATCTTGTAATTGCTGTGAATTCATTTAAGGAGACTTTGGATAATATTTTTTAGATAAATCAAGACTGTTAGTGTATCAACGTTTTTTATAAAGCCAAAACTAATAAATCGTTTATTTGCTTAAATTAAAAATTGAAAATATAAAAATAACATAGACTATTGTGAATTAAATTACGTATAGTTTTAAATGACTATCCAAAATACAACAGTATAGAGTATGTTACGAATGAAGTCCAATCTATCGTGCTGATTTGCCAATATAATCTTGCAATAGCCTCAAATAGAAATATCTGTTTGCAGATGCAGTTAACATTAACATAACAAAAAGCAGAACTCTCTCTCTCTCTCTCTCTCTCTCTCTCTCTCTCTCTCTCTATATATATATATATATATATATATATATATATATATATATATATATATATATATATATTATTCCTAGTGTTTAAGAGTGTTTTGTGATTCCAATAAATAACTTTTATTAATTATTTCAACTGAACGTACCTTCATCCCACAAAATAACGTAATTTCATGAAGACAAATGCTCAGATATGGCAAAAACTATTCTGTTGATGACAGCTTTTATAAAACAAAGATGCAAAACACCATTACAAAACCAGGATGAGGGGCAAACATTTTTTTCCCTACCCAATTCATAAACAAGATATCTTCTGGAACATTCCTAATTTCTATTAAAATTTACCTAGAACGCAAATTATGTAAACACGCTTATCTCCAAATAAAATGATCTTAAAATATAATCAAAATCAAAGATAGGAACTCCAATTAATCACTTCTGGTATCTTCATTCCATCTAGCCTTGTGTCTCACCTCATAAAAGTCCAAACTCTTCTATATCGTTTACAGCTGTCCTGCGCCAGATTATCTTTGGGCTTTCACTTTAACCATTCCCTGCTAGTTTCAATCTGAGGACTACCTTGGGTACCAGTTCCTGAGACATCCTCATAACGTTTCCATGCTATTTTGTCCTGTGCATTTTAATCTACAGGAAAATGTTGTTGCATCCCGAATTTTATATAAGCTCACATTGGAAATCTTGTTTGGCCAATATATGTTGCAAACAATTGTACAAACAATATATTTTTAGTAACTAAAAAATATTATAAGTTTCGTACTGGATTGTTTAAAAATGATATATTCAGTTAGATCTGTACCTTTAATTACTGGCTAATGTCAACCATACATCGCACATTAAATACACATAACGCTGCTCTCAAAACGTGTGGTATAACAACACCTTTTCCAGCAAGGCAAATTATGTTGTACTTTTATCCTTTGAATAGAGGACTGCATAACATGATAATTCCTCTTTAATGCTTATTACCACTTTTTATTATTCTGTGATTTTACCCGAACACAAATTATTTTGTATTAGCAAATACATACTTATATAAGATAATTGCTTTGCTTTTAACATACAATCAATTTTAATGAAGATTGTGTTTCCTAGATATGTGCAAATCAAAGGATTTGACCATGAGTCTCATATTTTACTATCGCGATCGATGATGTTACTGTTGAACCTGTTGCACCACATTTTAAAAGCTTGTAATGATCATTTTCTACATACAAACACGTTTTTATTGGAAAAGAGACTTAGCAGGTGCAGATCAACATGAATTTGAATAGCACCTAACCTAACATATGCATACAGGTATATTGGTTTGACAGACACGAAAACTGTACCAAATTTAATAATTTTAATATAGATTTTGATTACTGTCTAATTCATAATTGTGATCATTCTATTACCGATAACTTTCTTCTATCCATTGATCACATATAAATAGGTCACTATCACAATATTTTTTTCTGGCTGTTTTCACGCTATTTTGCTGTAAGGAATTATATTGATAATATCCACCACATATAATTCTGGAATCGTAAAATTAGGATACAACGGGGTTTACCGTCATATTTTATTTTCAAATTATTATTCCTGAGCTACAAAACAACTTGTTCTTGTCCGAAGCATATATATATATATATATATATATATATATATATATATATATATATATATATATATATATATATATATATATATATATATATATATATATATATATATTAGGTATCGCACTGTTACCTCGTGCAATGTTAGATTATATCATCAGGAACTGAGAACAGTTAGTAAGTCGTTATAACTCCATATCTGTTAATTATAAACTAACATCAAGAGTTAATGGAATTGAAAAATAATAACGACCTAACCTAAAGACACAGCGAGAAATATATCAAATGTGTTTCGTAAAAATACAATATTTTATACCCAATATATTTATATATTTATGATAACATTCTCGAATGTAGTACATTAATGTGGAAAATAATCATTAATGCACGTTCAAAGATTATTTAGGATGTTAAATCACTAGAAAACGATATGCAAGTCTACCTGTTTCACTGCTGGTGCTAGTAGCTCTCTGTGTGGTACTAGCGGTAGTTGTGAGAGTTTCTATGCTGCTTGTCACTGACGTCTCTGTCGGGCTTCTGCCTGTGGCAACTCTGCGGCTAGAATAAGTTTCCGGTTGCATGTTTGACGTGTTGCGTACTATGGTGGAGCTCGTCCTTGGCAGCTGATTGGAGGCATTAGTTCCAGATGAGGTAGAATCGTGTGTCGTAGGCGTTGATATTGTTTTTGTGGCTGGTACAGGTGTTGTTGTAAATGTTTTTGACGTAACGGTGTCAGTCTTTGGTAGCTCTGTTATGGCAACGACAAAAATGATTAATTAATATTATATATATATATATATATATATATATATATATATATATATATATATATATATATATATATATATATATATATATATATATATATATATATATATATATATATATATATATATATAATTTTGAGACATTTGCAGTCTGTTTGAATACATCCAACTGAATAATACTTCAGATACAAACGATTCAAAAGAGTGCATTGTCATCTTTGATGAATTTTGTATGACTCCAATGTACCGTATCTGCAACTCCTGATGTTTTTACACAATGGTTGCATTCAACACACATGATGATTTCATTACTCTTGCAATTGAAGAGAAATGATAGATGCTGTTGAAGTCTTATGATTCCTCAGTTTTCATTTTTCTTTAGGAGAATAAAATATATTTGTCATCTAAGCTAAGTCACAAAACGCCAATTTCCACATTTTCCATTATGTCTTCATTCGATTCCTTTTTACAACACTTTCTTAAGAGGAGTATCAAGCTCCAAATCACTGTTACTAAAATGAATTTCCAAATGGCAAAGTGTTTCTTTGGTGCTATAATGGAAATGTTATCCTTTAGGGATCAAACCAGCATGCAAAATGTTTCTTTTAAATTATGTCAGATTTATGCCTGTTGCAAAATACACACACAGAGCTCTAACAACATCATTTGTTTTCCTCACTATTTCCACAAGGTGAGTAAACATTCCTTTCAGTTGGAACGCCCCGTTGATATATTATTTAACTTAAAATAGCTGAGTGATTTAATAAATGCAAAATTGTGAATCAATTCGAGATAGGTTTATGGTTTATTATGTTTATTTACATTTTGTGTATCACTTAGTAGATGACTATATCTATATTGCTTGTAGTTTTTGTTTATGACTGTTAATTGTAGTAATAAGTGATAAAAATACGAAATAATTATTGTTGACCGTGGGTGTATATTCTGTTTTAAAGATCTTGGTGCATACATAGTGTTTAAAGTTAAATTCAGCCTATATATTCAAAACGTTATCAAGGTCAGCCTAATTTCTTATTGGTCTGTGAGGTCATTGGATGGGTCGGTCAAGTGGGTGGTTTTACAACTTTGGGTACATTGAATTGTGAGATAGAGAGTAGAAGAAACGTGCGTTTTAGGAATGTATGGTGAAATATGTTGATAGAACTAGAGAATTAATTCTTACTTAGTTCATATGCATTCTTTTGGCAACAGTCTGCAGATATGTTTAATGTTGTGTTTATGTATAATTTAAGAAGAAACACAGGTTCAGATTATTTATTGGATTTTAAAGATCCTGATTGAATTGAATTATTATTCTGGGATTAATGTTAATTTATTCAAAGGAGTTCGGGACATTATTATTGTGATATATCATGATGTTTGGCGGACAAGCATTGTTACGTTTCACGAAACAAGTTGGTCTTGCTTCGGTCTTTTACTTAGTTTTTGTCCATAGGGTCATAAAAGATTATTTTGATAACTTTTCAAAACTTCAAAAAAGATTCCTTACCACATACTGAGAAATAGATATTCCAGTCTAAGAAAAAAAGTAATTAAAGAAGCGGATTGTCAGTATTCACAATATATTCTGAGTAGTTTGAATTTCAGCTATTTGTGTCTCACAAAATATGATATGAGCTTAATGTTGTAATAGTGTGTTGTGCATAATAATGTTTTTGAAAACTGTTGGTGAACACCTATTTCAAAGAGGAAATTTGGTGTTTTGCTGGAGAATGATTTCATATAACCTAGTAAAAGGGATTGGAGTTCTTGTGGCGAAACAAGATATCATGTATACTTGTGCCGAAACCAGATGATACTTTCCGCATGTGCACGACTATAACAATGTGAATTATGTGAGTAACCTAGATTCGTTTACATCACTAAGAACATTGCTGACAAAACTGGAAATGCAAAATATGTCACAAAGTTTGACCATTTGAAAGGATTCAATCGAAGTGCATTCAGGACAAAGGAATTTCATCATTCGTAACTCTAGTTGATGCAGTTTGGGATGAAAGTTTCACATTGTACTTTTCGTTGTTTAATTAGCATGATAATATCTGGTTTGGATCCATACAGCGATGCAGTCATCATATACAACGACGCCTGGATAGATCCGTTAGACACCGTTCCGTAATTATTCGATAGTTTCAGTAGAGCAAATTTGACAATTAATTTAGGCAAAACTTACTTATGCAGTGCATGTGATACATTGTAGAACATATCGTGGTAAACGGTCAAGAATTAAACCTATTGATTAAAGTTAAGCTATCTCTGATTTCACTATCAATAAACAGCTGATGCGAATTTGGGTAAGACACCATATAATCTGAAGAATTCCTCAAATATTTTAATAATTGACTGACCCCTAACCAATTTGAAGAGTAAGAAAGCCAAGATTCATAGGTCTGAAAATAGCAGGAGACGTTTAATAAATTAGGTCCAAATGTCAGAGAAATATTAGAAAGGTATCCTGATGCAAACGATGTTGGGGTTGGTGCAGCATTCATACAAGACAAAAATTGTCTAGATCATCAAATGTGCTGTGCCAGCATCGTCACCACTGTCATACGCTAGGCTATGTTTGACCATCCACATTTGCGCTTACTAGTTCGTGTCAGTCTGAGGACTACCTTGCGTTCTAAAGACAGCCTCATTAATCGAGTCATTTGATTCTGCCGATCTTGATCGACAGGGAACTATTGTCGCATCCCGTCTTTTATATTGCTTCACATTGGAGATCTTGTTTGGCCATTAGATGTTGCAGACTTTTGTTAGTAAACAATATATTTTCAGTAGCTAACAGACATACTTATTTGTGTATTATATGATAATTCAGTTAGGTCTATACCTCTAATTACTGACCAAACTCAATCACACATTACACTTTGAATACACATACCATTACTCTGTCAAAACATGTAATATGACAGCAGTTCCCAGAAAGGCACCTTATGATGCTGTCATACAATTTGAAAAGAATGTGCAAAACTTAATATTTATTATTTAATGCTTTTCACCACGTTTTATATTTATGTGATTTTACCCGAACACAAATTATACAGTATAAGGAAATACATACTAACATAAATTAATTGCTTTGCTTTTAACAACCAATCAATCTTAACGAAGGTAGTGAATCCTAGATATGTCCAAATCATAGAATTTAACCATGAGACTCTTACTCTTTCATCTTAAACGATAACGTTACTGTAAAGCCTATTGCACCGCTTTTTAAAATCTTGTAATGTTCATTTTCTACATAAAAAACACGTTATTCTTGGAAAAGAGACTTAGCAGGTGCAGATTAATGTGAATTTGAATAGCACTTAACATAAAATATTTTATAGTGATCAAGAAATGCATACAGGTATTTTGGTTTGACAAACACACAAACTGTACCAAATTTAATAATTTTTATACAGATTTGTATTACAGTCTAACTGACAAATTTTGATCACTGTTACCAATAACTTTCTTATATCCGTTGATCACTTGTTGTTGTTCTTGTTGTTGTTGTTGTTGTGGGGCATAACGACACTTTTAAGCACACGATACATAGCGGCCAGTATTAATGGTGGAGGAAGAAACCGGGAAATCACCGGAAAGAACCACCGAACCACTAGAAGCTACTGGCAAGCTTTCTCTCATATCCATATTCGCCGAATCTAAGGTTGATTACTTGTAATTAGGTCACTATCACAATAATATTTTCTGATTGTTTTCACGCTATTTGGCTATAATGTCAGGAATGATACAAATATTATCCACCAGAAAATGTTTATAATTTTTACAATAATATCATATTTTTTAATCTAATAATGTTCTGCACGGAGTTTCTTTTTCAAGGAAACAATTATTAAAAATTGCATTTAACAAAATTATTTTCAATACGTTTACATATGTTTCATTTCATCCATGTCTATATTAACAAAATATAATCTTGGGCTTAACCTAAAATGTTTTTAAATAGAAATACCATATCATTTACCTCTGATTGTTTTAATATCTTAAATTAACAATTTATTTAGATCTGTCTCTAAAAATGCACCGTAAAAAGGTTAGGCCTCGTCTTATTTTACGTGATAAAAGTCAACATTGGGTCTATGATACAGTTCTTTAAACACCCATTTTTATATACTTTCTGAAAGTCTCTCATCAGTACATATTTTTGACATTGTTCTTTTGCACTAATGTTTCCTTCTATTTCAAATACCCTAATATTCATGAGATACAAAAAATTTGTCGGTGACATCTCATAATCTATATTATGTTTGTTCACTGCATCTGCATGGATGGATGTAGTCATCAAGAAATACCGCAGCATATATATCAGGTATCATACTGTTGCCTCGTGAAACGTTAGATTATATCATCAGGATCTGAAAATAGTAAGGCGTTATAACTCCATATCTGTTAATTATAAACTAACATCATGAGTTAAACGACTTGAAAAAAAAAAACGTCCTATACTAAAAACACAGTGTCAAATATGTGTCGCAAAATTAAAATGCTTTCCCGATATATTCAAATAAAGCTGATAATGTTTTCATATTCATTACATTAGGGCACGTTCAACGATTGTTTAACATATTAAATCATTAGAGAACGATATGCAAGTCTACCTGTTTTACTGCTGGTGCTAGTAGCTCTCTGTGTGGTACTAGAGGTAGTTGTGAGAGTTTTTATGCTGCTTGTCACTGACGTCTCTGTTGGGCTTCTGCCTGTGGCAACTCTGCGGCTGGCAGATGTTTCCAGCTGCATGTATGACGTGTTGCTTACATTCGTGGAGCTCGTCCTTGGTAGTGGATTGGAGGCTTTGGTTCCGGATGAGGTATAATCATGTGTCATAGACGCCGATGCAGTTCTGGTGGCTGCCATAGGTGTTGTAAATGTCGTTGACGTAACGGTGGCAGTGCTTGGTAACTCTGTTATGGCAACGACAAAATTGAGTAATTAACGAATAGCTACGAATATAAATATGCATATATATATATATATATATATATATATATATATATATATATATATATATATATATATATATATATATATATATATATATTTATATATATATATATTTATATATATATATATATATATATATATATATATATATATATATATATATATATATATATATATATATATATAGACAGAGATTATTTCGAGACATTTGCATTCTCTCCACATACATCCCACTCCATGGTAAATTACGTCTGTTTGAGTCTTAGATTAACTCATTTATCCGTTTCCTTTAAAAAAAAAACAATATATTTTTTATAACAATCATTGTATCTAAGTCATAAAAAGACAATTATTACATGCTTTAATATGCTTTCCGTTCCCTCCCGTTTACAACAGTATCTCTGCGAGGAGCCTCATACTCTAAATCACTATTACTGAAATGATTTTCCAAATGGCAAAGTTTTTCATTGATGCAATAGTGGAAACAATGACCTTTAATGATCTAATCAGTATTTACTATGTATTTTTATATAAATTATATCAGATTTAGATTTGTTGTATAATACACATACATAACTCTAACAATATTTGTATAATACACATACATAACTCTAACAATATTTGTATAATACACATACATAGCTCTAACAATATCATTTGTTTTCCTCACTAACGCCTCAAGATGAATAAACATTTCTTTCCATTGGGACATACTGTTGCGTCAAGGAGCAATATTGCAGAGCTGGACAACAAATTAATTCGTATTTCTGATTCATTTATTTTGTCTGCAGATATGTTTAATGTTGTGTTTAAGTATATTGCGAGAGGAAAATAAGTTTGGATTATTTATTGGACTTTTAAGGTGCTGATGGGATTGAATTATTATTCTGGAATTATTGTAAATTTATTCAAAGGAGTTCTGGAGACAGTTATTGTGATATATCATGATGTTTGGCAGAAAAGCATTGTTACGTTACGTTTTGCTTCCGTCTGTTACTTAATTTCCATAGAGTCATAAACGATTATCCGGATAACCTTTATAAATTTCAAATAAGGTGCTTTACAACATACTGAGAAATAGATATTCCAGTCTAAGAGAAAAAGTAATTAACGAAGCGGATTTTCAGTATTCACAATATGTTTTGAATAGTTTGAATTTCATTGTTTTTACTCTAACATAGCTAACTATTGGTACACTACTATTTCAAAGAGGAAATTTAGTGTTTTGCTGGAGAATGATTTCATATAATGCATTTATGTGCCGAAACCAGATCATACGTTCCACATTTGCGCGTCTATAGCAATGTGAACTGTGTGCTCAAAACGTTTCCACTTCCAAGAACCGTGCTAACAAAACGGGAAATACAGATATGCCACACAGAGTTTGACATCTTGAAAAAATTCGATCGAATTTTATTCAGGGCAAAGGACATTTTAGCATTCGTAACTCCAGTAGATGCCGTTTTTGATTAATGGTACACTGTGTACTTTTTCTGTGTATTTTCATGTCTAGGCTATTACAAAATGTAACAAGAAAAGAATGAATACAAGGTTTTTAAAATTTAACAAATGATTTATTTCCCTAGAAATCCAAGGTAAAATGAGAAAAAGAACTTATGTTTTACGAATCAAATACAAAAATAATCAAAGAATTAAAAAATGGAAGTCATAATACTAAAACTTCCTCAATAAATCTGAGTTTGAGTCCCGATGAAATTCAAAATTGGGTGATGTCTCTCATAACCTTCAAAACGCTGCTCTTCCAATAGATCTTTGCTGAATCATCGACAATAATATTTCAGGTTTGAATTCCGAACATTTTTCATTGAATTTCTTTGTCCAAGAATTTTGTAGGAGGACATATATTTCCAAGAAAAACAATCATTTGAAGTTCAACAAAATAAAAATTTAATTCAAACTGGTCACAACAATATACCTTTAAATTTGAACGCTTTAGAGCCTAAACTGAACACATTCTATCAAGGAAACAGATATGCAATAATTTAGGACGCGAAATATTCTCGGATGAAAGTCACATGGTCACCCTTCCAGAACTAAATAGAACATATTTACATGCCCAACATCATGTACTCCCGTTATGGCCTTAACTGGAATTAATGTGTCTTATTCTGTGAATGAAATAAAATGTTTACCAGAACCCTTACTTATCCTGAATCAAGGTCAGCAACTATAGATAAAGTGTTTCTATCATCTGGTCATACCGAACTGAACTGAACATCTGGACAATATCAAATCCAGTAAACAAAGTTATCTTATAGTGGCATGAAATGGAATTTAAAAACAAAAATAAAACTAGGAGAACATAATTAAATTACAAATACATAACAATATTATCTGATCTTGTTACCTGTGATGTATACATTGATGAAATAATCATTTACAACGACACCTAGAAGTATCACTTGAACAACTATCCGTAATTATTTGTTAGTTCCATTGGTGCAAATTTGACAATTAATTTCGGCAAAACTGACTCTTGCCGTGCACGCGATACATTTTTAAAACTTTTGAAATTAAGGTTTAGGCTATCTCTGAATTTACTGTGCCTATCATTAAAAAGCAGCTAATACGAATATTGGGTAAGGCTAGGTATAAACGCAAATATTACTCCAATATTTTCATATGAGTGTACCAGCTCGTTCAGTTACAAATATCAATCAGTCGTTCTAAATGTGTCTTTTTGGAAATTATGTTGAGGTTGGTGCAATCTTGATATAAGAACACAATAATAGTGTAGATCATCAGATATGTTGTTTTATATAAAAGATAAATGAGCGCCAGGGAAAGTATTTCACAATCAAGAAGGAATGTTTGACATTAATTTTGGTTTTGCAACACTTTGAATCGTATATTTGTTTAGTTAGGCATCCAATTATGGTGTTCAGTGATCCCAATCCACTTACATTTACTACAAAGATGAACAACAAAAATAAGGAAAGATTAGGGTGGAGATTTATGTTGTATGAATACGATATTGACATAGTCTATTTGCAAATGCACTTAAATGTATATATAAATATTTTATTTTTTATAAGACACAATCGTATGTAATATTATTGATATGGAAACTTTATAAATATTTTAAAAAATCTGTATATTATAAATCGTGTTTTTTTCGTTGTGAGTGGAGGTGTTAATTATATGAAATTCAATTGAAACGTCATATATTTGGACCTGTGTTAGAATTCCAAATCACACACACGGAAACATGGCAAAACTAAATCGAGTAGAATATATAATATTGAACTCACACCTTACGAAATTATGTCAACTCCAATAGGTGATAACGTCGCTAAGGATTATAATAAGAAAAAATTTAAAAAAAGATTAAGAACATCTTATATACAATCCATTTTCTCAATGTATATACAACATGAATCAGAGATAACTCTTCTTATTAATGCACAAGGCAAACATAATTCTATAAAGCAATATCCTTCATCCGCTTTGGAAAACTATGGTAACATAATGAACTTACACAGATTAACCTTAGGTAAAGAAATAATAGGGTTTCTTTTGGAACAAAAAACCTTTTACCTTCTGATGATTGTCATTTCCATGGTCAAACATGACATGATAGGTAACGGAAACTTGCTATCAAGTGCTATGTTTATCATAGACAGGGCAATAAGGTAAAAGCTCTGAGAGACGCATTATTGCGGTATGGCAATGAAAAGAATGCCATCAATAATTTCTTGTCTTACTGTTGCTTTTCACAAGCCCATTAACAAAATGCATACTAAAACGTTTTATTTTTTTAGCTGGCACTATCTAACAAATGTGGTGTCGAAATGTACATATATTATTTTAAGACAAGTATCCCGAGGCTTAAAAACTGAAAATTTCATCTAACAGAACTTGTGCAGATATAAAAAGTAAGATCAATGCCCTTTTTATGCTTGAATGTATATGAATACAGTTTCACTTTTTAATTCACCAATGCACTCCTTAAATACAAATTTGCAAAATGTTTCTTTCAAGGAATGCATTTGTTTGAATCATACTTAAATAACAGATTGATTTTTGAAAGTTAGTTGTTTCCTTAATTAACGTACATTCAGAGTCCATTTTATGGACAGAATTATGTTTCATGATTAATATTATATTCTGTATGAAACGTATACTCAGTGAGATTTTTTTTTATCTAAACACCAGCAATAAAATCCAAACAGATATGAAGAATGGTAGGAGAAATTATTTTGATCCACCCAAGAGATATTATGAATTAATAAATTAAATTTATCTTGATAGGTTTTCCCAATTGAAAATGGTTGATAAAAACCGTACTGGGTGTGAATTTTGGTAATAATTGTAACGGAATGTCATATACGTAATGTAAAACCCTTAGATACGAACGAAAACTTAGTCGGGTTCTATTACCGAGCATTTCGTTACCCCATGTTGTTTTTTTTTTAAATTACGTCTTTAGCTATTTCAGCCCGCTAAATAGTGAGGTGACCCCAGTGAGACTATTGATTAACTGATCCTAAGTAGCAGTAGATTTAATCGTATCCAATTTATACATCGAATGTAATCTGACTTTATTATCATAATACAACGAATTTTGTCAGACAGCTGTCCACTTCAACGAAACGAAGCATTCATTGTATGTTGCATATCATATGCACCAATCATCAGCTGTAGAGTGTTCTTTTTTCTTGTTAAGTGATAGAAGTTTTTAATACATTGGATGTTCCAGTATTTGTTCTAAATTTTACAGATAGACATATGTCATATAACGTTATACTATAATCAATTCTCTTTCGAGTTACCTTTGTATAACTGTACTGATGAAAGGAATTCATTTACACGTCGCGTTTACAATAGATGACATAATGTTAGAGTTCTTAAAATTGATTAAGATAATTCTTGTGGGATACATATTCTTGTGAGAATACTATAGAAATATAACATAACGTCATTCATAATTGCATTGCAATGTACAAGCTTAGATTAATCAAATCAGCTGACCTGAAAAATGCAGAGATGCTAATTATTACGGCCAACAATTGTCGTGCATTATCTGCTATTGCATCTATGCTATTCCATTACTCAAAGAATTTGTGCACGGACAAGTGAACTAGAAATATGCATTAAACTGAATGACAGCAATCACATACATCCTGTTTAATTTATGATGGTATTTTCGGCATTGTTTTACCACAAGCAGTTGTCAGAGCAACTGAGTATTTCTGATGACTCAATCTTGTATAACATAAATACACAATGGAAATTATGATTATCGAACGCAATGAAAATAAACTGAAGTAGGCAATAAAAAATGGACAGCAATGCAATTAAATTAATGTTTTAATTTTTTTCAATAATATAAAGTCAAAAGCAATTTTACATCATCAGCTATATATATATATATATATATATATATATATATATATATATATATATATATATATATATATATATATATATATATATATATATACTTGTGTGGGTGTATGGGTGTTGTTGCTGTTCCTCTGGGGCTTAACGCTATTTTTCAGCACACTATAGGCTATACATGGCGGCCAGTATTAATGATGGAGGAAGAAATAGTGAAATCCGAAGAAAGAACCACCGACCCATGAGAAGCTACTGGCAAGCTCTCTCACAAATCCGCATTCGCCGAATCTTAGATTCGAACCCACGCAGACAGAGGTGAGATGTGAGTGATCCGTAACGGAGAGCTCATTAGACCACTGTGTGTCTAAGTGTGTGTGTGTGTTTCCATTGTGAAATAAAATATTGAGTTCATTTTTAAAACTGTCTCTAATAATTCTATCAAACATTTGCTTATCATTACTGGTTACAACATATGAAACCGTCATCAAGAATGTTTAAGATCAGTTGGTAGAATATTCTCCACGAAAAAACACAACATAAATATATATAAACAATACTGCTGAACTTATAAATGTTTTTCTTATTGTTCATTGTGGCTAGATTATACGATACTATAGTTCCATTGCTTCTTTCCTTGGAAGCGTTTTAGTTTGGGCAAGTTTTGATTTTCGTACGTTCGCGTTAGGTACGTGTTGACTGCAAACCACTCCAACTTATGGGTAAATTCCAATGGAAAAACCTAGTGTATATTTATACCTACAACTTGTGGGAAGTCCTATGAAAAAATCGTTGTATATATTCATAGCCTGAAAATATAACAGTGTTACAAGTGGCTTACCTCCGTTAGGGGTGATTCGGTAACAGTGTTCGAGTTGACCTCAATAACTACTAGTCTGGTTATATATATATATATATATATATATATATATATATATATATATATATATATATATATATATATATATATATATATATATATATATATATATATATATATATATATATATATATATATATATATATATATATATATATATATGAAATTCTATGTTAACCGGACCATATAAATAGTATCCGGGAGATTATAAGAAAGGGTTTACCGAGACAAAAGGGTTTATAGGGACAAAGGGGAAATGATTTTGCTTTAGACACACACATGTATAAAGTTTTGTGTTTGCTTAGAATGTATGCGAAGAAGACGAAATCAAACAACACATTTCACAAACCTTTAATACCATCCAACACCCAATAAGCACTCTATCCAAAATGAATTTGTTTGCTTAGAATATAACGGAAGGAGAAGATACATTAAAGACACAATATTATAGATATCACTTGTACCATTACACACCCGGTGCATGCACAATCCAAACCACCTTGTTTTAGATTTGAGTGTATGCGAAGAAGAAAAGAATCAAAAACAAATTCTCTCATTCACCTTGAATATCATTCAACACACCCTATACACACTATCAGAAACACGTTGTGTTACCTTAGAGTGTAAGAACAGGAGATGCTGTCTTACAAACATGCTATGACACACCATCTATGCCATCCAACATCCCATTCACATACTATCCATAACGCTAAGGGAGAAAGACAAATATATGCAATATCACAAACATTTAAATTACACATCAACCACACCCCATACACAAATTATTCCAAACACCATGTGTTAGCCTAGCATTTGTCTAAGGAAAATCAAATCTCACTAACATACTAACCTTCAAACCACAGACCTACTCTCCATCACACTAAGTAATGCAACCAACATCCCGTACGCACTATCTAAAATGCCATGTGTTAGCTTAGTTTTAATAAACAAATTAAATATCTCAAAATTACTATTCAGTACACCTAAAGGTACGATCGGTTGTACCACATATACCATCTAGCAATCCATACATACACTATACTAAGCACCATGGTGATAATGTACAATTTAAACGGACATAAATTCTCGCAAAACGAACCAGCACACCATCTATACTAATGCACACCATATAAAATTCCTCATGTAGTTTTTTAAATCCTACACCTAATATCCAAATTGGGGTAGTGAGTAAAGGAGTAGGATAAAAAAGCACAAAGATAATATTGAAACATATCGATATCATCCAACAACCTACACACATAATTGATAAACGCCTTAAGTAGTTTTAAAATTCAAAATCAAGAATCATATGGTAGTGGTAGCGTCTAGAGAAAGGAGATGAAATCTCCAACACATTCTCTCTTCCACAGTAACGACGCTATCCAATAAACCAGACACTTAATCCAAAACTCTTTTTGTATTGAACTTACAAGAAGGAAGAGACATCTCAGAAATATACTTTTCACCACACGAACTATATCATCCGTCACATCATGCTTACAATCCAAATCCACTACACCAACAACTCAATCCAAAATCCCAAACACAAAATCTAACTTGCCTTATTTATCTTCTACGCGTCAGTTCACAACGTCTTGTGTCAGCTTAGATTTTAAAAGTAGATTAAACCATACTCACATACATAATATCCAAGCATACCCATACCATCCAGCACTACACAAACTCTCTCTCTCTCTCTCACCCACACATACACACACACGTAAATCTAAAGTGCCTTGAGGAGTTTGCATACACCAACTAGCAGACAAAACTGGGAATGCTTAGAAACAAACTTCATGTAATGGAACAAACATTCTTTCCATAACATCACCTCAACATCTATCACTTCATACACACTATCCAAAACGCAATGTTAGAATTGCGCTTGTGATTTAGCATACGTTACAAAAAATCAGACGAAATCTCAAAATATACTATCCACCACACTAATCACACCATTGAATACGAACACACAAAATATACAAACCCTCTACTGATAGCGAAGTCTAAAAGATAGAGATACATAATATCCTTTGCACAATCTGTACCATCCAACAAGCCCATACATGCACACACATACACTTATACCCTCCAAACCGTCTTGTGTGGTTTACATATCTACTATCAGAACAAAATACTGGGACGTGTTTTGAATCAAATAAAATGTAAAGCAACATGAATACTTCCTATCACATCACCTTTAAATTCCAACGCCCAATACTCACGATACAACTCCTTGTGTAGTGTCCTTATACATACTATTAGAATAAAAGGGTATTGTGTAAAAGAGGAGACTAGATTACACAAATATAATATCCATCACACCACCAACACTATCCAATACCCCAAACATAATATCCAAAATCCTTTCACCTTATCATTATGCAATTATGCCTCCGTGTGAGTGCGTATGTATATTTATCCACACAACAATAAAGCAGAACAAAAAGCTATTTGGTTTTCAGATTTTTATCTTTTTGTTGAAAAACACAATTAACTTTTACAACTTATTACTAAAGTCCAGTTTTTTCCTTCACTCTACCTCTTCTTATATGGATTTATTGGATTTGTTCATGAAAGTGAGTTCATCTTCAGAAAATCTCTTCTCTACCTCCTTTTTATTTTCTATCTTTTATTTTGTTCGTTTGCTTTTTCTGTAAACCAGTGTCCATTCACCTTACAATGATAACAAGTACCTTGACCTTTGTCACTCTTTTCTCCTACCGTTTCATTGTTATAAATGTGGGCATTATTGGGCCCAACGTCCTTTCTCCAGACGAATAGCAACTATTTTCACTTTTATCTCGAGAGGAGAAGGTTTTCGTCGTCTTTTCGGAAGTAAAAGTTCTCTAAATTTCTATATCCCTAAGCAGAAGAGCCAGCTAAACTGATTCTTCCATCTTTATCTTTTCAGAGTTGAATGAATATTCTGCCCCTCCAAGAAACCCGCCTTGTTAGCAAAATTGCAAACATACGAATCAACTGAAAATGGTCTGACCACACGACATCAATGATAATGTTTGCCCTCATAAAGTTAAAGCTGATGTTGATGGACTAGAAATTCGGATTAGAGAAAGACGATCCGGCAATAAGGAACCAGAAATCATCAATGAAACAACTGACAATTGACATATTATTCACTGGTAGTATCAGGGAGATTAATGTTTATCGAGAATTTGTCTATGAAATTACCGATGATAACTATATTGATGGTCACTACAGTGACTAAGGTATGATATTTGATCAGTGACAAGAAAATTATGACCATACACAATGATCAACATGGATCTGTGATGGTCAAAATATACTGAGATGGACTCTTCGATGTTGTTCAATGTCTATTTAGAACCGTTGTCCCAAGAGTGATCCTAATTACAAAGCAGCTAGGTATCAAAGCCATCGATGTTGTTCGTGACAAAACTATTGACACCTTTGGTGATGCTGATAGTAACGTATTCTCAGCAACTGAATAAAGCCGTGAAGGGTTAATACAACGTGAATGGAGCTAGTACATTTTCACAGCACCGAAGCCATCCCAGCAAGCGTCAGTAAAATAATAAAACAAGCTGAAAATGAATGATTGAATAACTTGACAGTTGAACAAGCTCGGAATATCACTTCATATCTGGTAACCAGGTAGTGGTTTAACTCCTTGGCATATAATTTTAGACAACAGCAAATATAAATAAAAATGTTCAAGCGCGTATCTGCTGCCGTATTTGGAGGAGTCTCTTTGTAATTATTAGTAGTATTCTTATTAAACACGAGAACCAAACCAACGCGAACATATCGAGCTACAAGTCCAAGATACATCAAGTTATTTCATTAACAGAAGTTCAGGGTAAACTTATGAAAAATGATGATACGTCATATGCAGCAAATGAACGATGTGTAATCGCTTGTAATGGCATTAGGGCGTTATTTAACAGGGCCAGATATATCATCGATGGCAGTAATCGAGTAATGTCTCAATGGCGTTGAAGTTGCTACGACGATCCTTGTCTTTGCAAAGATATTCCGATGATTATGCCAAGAGATATAGTTCGAAAAAATAATTGGTAAATGTATACATGGATCATCATCTGGTAATAAGAGGCGTTGTAAAAGATTAGTCATTGACGAGACAGAACTCGACTTTATTATTGCCGATACGACAAAGAAAGTTGTAATTTGGGATAGAGAAATCTACCGTGTGGACCCAGGCTAAATACTGTTATCAACTACTATGATCGTGATTCTCCGCGATTTACTCATTTAAGATCTTTGATGCTCGCATGTGTGCCAATAGGCCTGTATTAATGATCAACCGATTTCCTAAGGAAGCTATCAGACTTGCAAAAGATTTATTTTATATAAGAGAGTCAAATATAGGACTTCCTAGATAAACTTCCGATAAGTGTGTCCAATGCAACATTTAAGCAGCGAGAGTAACAAATTAACTGATACTTGATTATCTTAAGTCTGCAGATTATAAACCTCATCCTTGGTACTACAAATGTGGATAACTGTCCAACCATCATTGGCGACAACATGTTAATGATCCTATATCGCGACATAAAACGGTTGACCTTAATGATCTTTATGGTTCTGGTAAAACTTAAAGCGCGTTAAGATTGCTTAGGTATTTATATATAGTAGTGATAACCACAACTCACCGACTTGCCAGGGAGATAAAAGAGAGAGGTGTTAAGTCCTCTGCTTATCAGTTTTTTTTTAAAATTGCGCGGGAATGTGTGATCTTCAGACAAAATGGGCGAGAAATATATTCCTAAAATCAATATCTGAGATGAAATATGTAATGTATCTAAAGATACTTCAAAAATGTTTCTTGATTGGCTGTCGACGAAATTAACGGCGATTATCATGTAATGCGATTATGGTCAACCACCACCTTTTCTCGGGTAATGACCACGTCGTTGGTTAAAAGAATATGTCGAATATTATGAAAAAATGTTAGATTGTCACAGAACAATCACTGAATTAATTAAAAGCGAAGATGAAACTTACATCCCACCAGACTCAATGCTGTAGGCTGCATGAGGAAATTACAGAAACAACGATTGATGATTTCTGAAACTTATATCTCCCTATTGACCTGATAGTTGCCTCCAGGAAAATAGTTAATGATTCAGTTCAAAGTATGTTATTCTCAATTCGCAAGAAAACAATTCTCGATCTTCCAGTCCCATTATGCAATCGCCAAGCAAATACCCGTCGACAAAATATTGACCCTAAGATTCTAGGATTTGTGAGTATTAATGAATTTTTTTTATTTCAACTGATTTTGTTGAGAAAACTTCCGTGGAGTCATTGGGGGATTGGACTCTCGGATATGCAATAACCATTCATTCCTCAGAGGGTCTAACAATCTCATTGTTAATATTTGTATTGTATAAGATCGTGAAGAATGGTTAAATATAGTGTACGTAGCATTATTGAAAAATGTCTGAACTACATAGGATGCTTTATACTGTGGAAGATAATCAATCTCAGAAAATAAACGATGGTACGGTAAGGAAATGTTTAGTGATCAGTGAAATGACATAAAACATAAACGAGAATTGATGTTGAATTTATCATGAAACTGAAGCACTGATAAAAATATTACCCTGCCTAATGTAACATTATAATATAGCGGCGATTTTCTCCTAATGGCCCACGAAAATATACAGTGGACCGAAATAATAGTAGTCACAACAGAATATGTGTAAATGTGATGCCGACCTGTCTTGAATGTAGCCGACATATGGCGCTAATGTTTTGATTTGCTAGAGAATCCATACTGGCGGTAATTATGAATTTCAATGAATTACCTGTAATTGTTCACATACGAATCCACTTTGAAGAGTCTTTGAAACTTATCTGTAGATTGTAGGCATGCCTGTAGATCTTGCCACACTAGAGATATGACGTGTGGTCCCACTCCTAAAAAGATCAGTTGCATTTTTACTATTCTCAAAATCGCTAGGTTCATATAAATACCAGGCCGTAACGCTACCGAGTTATGGTTCTTGTGTAGGAGAATGTGGTTTAACTGGTACTTGTTTCTTCGCGATTGCAATGGATGGGATTAATATAAATTCCACGCGTGACTTCGTTGTTTAAAGCAGCAATATCACTTTGTCGTCTTGCAACTCATTTTGTCCGTGCAAATTTCCTTTGCATTCTGATATCCAAAATTTCTCTCAGCAAGTGTTCGATTAAATCGATCAACAATTACCTAATCGCGATGATTTGCAGTGTGTCCTGGTCTGATTTTAATTTTATGTTGTTGCATCGGCGATTATACTGTATCATGAAATTCTTCGTCAAGATCAACTTACAGCAGCTGTGGCAAGCCGCCAGACGGCCCGGATCCTCGTAGACAAATTCGTTGATAGAGGCTCTGCTTCTTTGTATCCAGTAGGAACGTCAAAGACCGTCAAAGCGTATTATTATGTGATTGACGTCAAAATTTTGTATTTTCTTAACACATTTCACGCAAGTTCCTGTAAATGCATGTCGAAGAGTCCCCGTTATTGCTTTAATCCACTAATATCAGTGACCATTTCTGCATCTAACACAATATCAACTCATATTCTTATCATATTTATTAAGCATGAATGTGACATTTCAGCAACGCAAGAACTGGAGTCTTCACGCATCATCCGGCATTGCCAAACTATATTCCTCCCATTATCATATGTCCATCTGTGTCTGGTGAAACTCAGTTGCTACTCAACCTAATACCGAGATGGTTCAGATTGAATAAACCTTTTTTTAGTGGCATCTTCTGCAGATGAGCAACGATGCTATAAAATCTTTGAGGAATTTAATAAACATGTAAACATGCAAAAAGTTCTGGAAAAGATGACGATGATGACAATTATGATAATAATATTAATGAATTTATTGCTGACATCAATGACACACAATCAGTCGATGAACTTAATGGGGATATGAATAATCTAGCGACAGAGAAATAAATCCAGCCAAAATATTTTCACGAGACAGGCACAAAACTACGGACGTGATTTTCTTCACGCTGAGGTACACTCAAATTTTCAAGGTTGTCACGGACAACTGCAATCGTTTATTGTCTTTAATGACGTTGCAACGTACACTCTGAGAAACATCCACTAGACCTGGTGTTCCAGTGACACGGTCCTGATTTGGTTTCAAAACATTTTTCCTAAAGCTCAGGAAACCACGTACAAATTTATAACAATATATTCACAAGGCCCAAGAACACGATATCTCTATGGTCTGGAAAAAAATCTTCGGTTGAGAAACCTGTCACCTGACGCATCTACACGTGTTACCGCTCAGGGCGGGTGTCTCGTGTCATGAACATGAAATTGACACCCAAAGTCATGAGGCTATTAAGCAAATTAAATTATCTATTGCAGCCGGCTCATTTTCTTTTAGATAATTCTCTAAATTTGCTTAATAGTCTATATATACTATAAAAATGCAATATTTGGGATATAATTTGCGCTTACATGAATTTACATTAAACAACAGATGTCGTTATGGCTCATCGATTTCTAAGTGAATACAAATATTTTCCAACATCATAAACATGTTGATATAAATTAATTTTAATATAATAAATTTAAAAATTTATTTCATGTAGAAACAACCATGCAATGTTTTGCAAACACAACCGTTTTTGTGTTTTATTTGTTTGTCTTTTCTATGCTTGATATTTGCCTTTAAAAAAGACTTATTCAAAGTCAAAAGCCCTCAGGCTAGTTAAATAGTAGTTTTGCAATGTTTATGTTCAGTTTTGTCACATTTATCTTAACCAATTACTGACACACGTCATCTCTTGCTGAATCCATTGCACTTGAAAGGACTGTAATTTGCCATATGATTTGAATTCTTTATATATATATATATATATATATATATATATATATATATATATATATATATATATATATATATATATATATATATATATATGTGTGTGTGTGTGTGTGTGTGTGTGTGTGTGTGTGTGTGTGTCCACATGCAGTTTATGTTGTTAAATATTTATGTTCATTTCAGTCAATCACTGACATAATTGTTCCATTCCTATATCCTATGCACTTAAAACTAGGTCTATTTTCCATAGTGCATGTAGGAATGCATATCAAATAGAAAGGTAGAATGACTAAAGTATAATTATAGGTGTTAGACAGTTATGGAACATGCAGTGACTAATGCCAACTACAATGTACCAGTACATGAACCATCATTGACCTTACAATCGGCCCCATACATATGGTGGAAAACGATCGAAGCATTGGTCTCGTTTCGCAGCGAAACCATATCTAATCTAGAAGAACTAGGGTATATTCGAGATCTGGCATGCTTTATCATTTGTTTCCTCAAACATTGCACTATTTTACGTATATTATTCATTATTCACGGTTTAGACTAATTGTCGTTTTTATAAGTAAATGCGATTGTTAACAGATAAGGGCTTTAGCTAATTTAGCATGTTCTATCTAGTTTTAGTTGGCACATCCATTTACATCCACTTTAATCCGGCTTCATAATTGTAAAACGTAACATAATATAGTCTTTCTTAAATAAACAAGTGCTACGTTGGCATCAAATTTTGCATGGTGAACATCTGGCATCATGGCAATAATTTGTCTTAAATTCTACCTACGAATTGTGCCTCAGTGGTCGCCCAAACATTGGGCGAAGATTTAGACACCAGTAAATTACATACTAATATATTCAAGAATGACAATGCAAACAGAGAGCTGAAACATCGTTTAACATTTAGAAATTTTTGCAGAAAAAATATAATAATAAGATAGTAAGTAAGTAAAAACAAAAAGTAGGGCTTGATGATATATAATTTTTGAAAATAGTTATAGATAACCAGCAATTTTGGAACTATTGGAAAAGTAAAGAATTTACATTGCAGATTGCCATATTGCACTGAACGTGGATGAAATATTTGACAATCAGGTATGGAAAACATCTTAAATTACAAAGATCATTTTACAAAAGACAATGTGGAAATAAATATTATATATTTCCAATAATTAAGAAATAATCGGAATGAATTGTATTGCTTGGTTAATACATAATAATTGTTATAAGATATACAATATGTTCATATGTCAATTATCAACCAAGGGTAGTACCAAATAAATTTCTTGACACAGCTTAGATTCGATCTTTACTTATCACGATTATATATATATATATATATATATATATATATATATATATATATATATATATATATATATATATATATGTGTGTGTGTGTGTGTGTGTGTGTGTGTGTGTATATCATGAGAGAAACTTACAAGATTAATAATTTGCGTTGATGATTTAGAAAAACGCTCCATAAAATCAATAATATGCATTATACTAGTACAGATGAGGAAGGAACAAACATAATATCAATAAGCAGGAAATACACGCGAGTATGCAAAATGGCACATTAATTTATACATAGATTTAGAAAAAAAAGGTGAACAAAGTTTATTTTTAATATACCGGTCAATATTAGCGATTTTGCTGTTTTAATATGGCGTCAAATATGTAAATAAATTGTGTTAGGATCTGACCTGGCAAGTTCTCCTTTTGAGAAATCTTGGGTATATAAGCTAGAACACACAATTTATAGAAATACGAGAAACTAGAATAGACAGGTCTGATATTAGTGAAGTGGAGTTTCTCTATGTTCAAGATCTGTTAATTTGTGTTTTACTAACTGACTCATCGTTTCTTTGGTTATGCTATATGTGAACTTAGGTTGCAAAAGTGTTAGACACGTCCCAGCTAATGTTGTTGGCATGTTATATTGTTAACATAATAGATGTTACCATATGCTAAAGCTTATCGGGATACTACTGACCAAACGTGTTACAATTACATCATGACCTGGCAAAACGATCCCATTTTGCATTACAGAAAGTTCTTGCTATAGTCTACTTCGTAGAACATTTCAAGCCATACTTGTGTCGAAACGATTTGCCATTTGAAATGATCACAGTGAATTGCGTTGGCTCATGGCATAAAATGAACCAGGAGGTCAACAGTTCAGATGGTTTGAAATGTTGGCTCTATATGACTTTGAAATCTTACACCGACCATGTTTGAGTCATCGAAATGCGGATGCATTTTCAAGAAACGCATGTCTCAGTGCTGAAGACAAACGAATGTTAAAAATATTGTAAGCGAGAACGAGAGAAACGTTCTTCAAACAGTTGCTTTGAGTATGTTATATTCGAAAAATCATAAATATGGTACATGCACATCGGCGACACGGTGTCAAAGCTTCTGGAATTTCAGTACGGCGATAATCTATCCGTAGCTAAACGGTGGGTAACTGATGGCGCAAGAACATGCAGGAATGTGGTATCAGGCCCAGGCAATGAAGTTAAAAGTATTTGAGTTTCATGGCAACACCATGAGTTCCAAAATGGACTATTATGTCGGTGATATCAACTATGTGATGGAAAAGAGGGACTTCATCAAACAGTTGTTCCCTGTGAAATCCGGAAAAGTGTATTGAAATGTTTTCATAATTGTAAAACTGGAGGCCAACTAGGGATTTCAAAACCTATTAATAAAATTAGGCATGGATATTATTGAGTTCAACTACAGCATGATGTTATGGACTGGTGTAATACAAGCGAAACATGTGCTAAGAAAAGGTTTCCATGCAAGAGGAGAAGAGCCCGATGAAACACTACAAGTCAGGGAGACCAATGGATTGAATGACATTGAATATTATGGGACCGTTACTAGAAACATAATTTAGAAATAAATCTAATGAACAGATGTATTTGCATTGCCTAATTATGATAACATAGGTGTAGCCAGTGTAGTTGTTCAAGAGATAATTTGCAGATTTGGGATGCCTTTTCCAATTTTGTGATAAAAGGACACAATTTGAATCTGAAATTTTCGAAATTTTCAAATTATTGGGTATCGGAAAGGCATGGCCAACAGCTTAGCACATAACCACATGGCGATAGAATGGTTATCTGAACGACCATCAGATACAAATTCTTAAAATACATGGGTCGAAAACATTTCGTAGAATGCGTTTATCTCATAAATTTGCAAGGAACCAACTAAGCCAAAGCATATTACGCCAGAAAAGTACATTTGACGGTCATATAAAATCGGACTATTTCAAACCTCATTATGTTGTTTGGGATTTAAAAGCCACAAAGGAAAACACGACTGTCAAATAAACTGCACTCTTATAGAAGGGACCGTTTTAAGTTCTTAAACGATTCAGTTAAGTGACATCGAGTAAAGAGTAGATATAGAGGAATACAAAAAGTGATTCATGTGTACAGAATAAAATCATGTAAAGCCCGACATAACAACTATGTTGTGGATGTGTTTGTATGTGTGATTTGGATTTTTTGTGTGTATGTGTGTGATTTGGATTTTTAACGTAACTTTAACAATGTTTCAGTTACATTTCCTCGATGTCTATAGTGATGTCTAGCACTGGGGCGTCATTCCGCAGACATACAGCAAGATGTCCCAGCCAGACAGATTATCCTATCACCAGGCTGACCAGTCCTAACACTAACCTCTTAATGATGAGTTTTCGGACAGGCAGCTGTTAGTACCATTTTTAGAAGTCTATGGTATGACTCGGCCGGTGTTCGAACGCACTATCTTTCGAATCCGAGGTGGACGCTCTAACCACACGGCCAACGGAGCGGTCTCATTGGGCATATACATCAAAGCGAAGATGATATCGATAAACATGGCAATATTAGCTACATTCTTTGTGATGATCCATCCAGAATTAAGGATCTACCTTGTCCTTACTCAATGGAAAATATCGCTTCTGAACACCCATTACAACCGATCCGGAGTAAATGCCAAAGATGACCTCCAGCCTGGTGGGAAAAAAATATTTGTTTTAGAGTCAAAATTTATTTCCAAATTTCGCATGAGAGAACAAAACTAAAAAAAAAACATTGAATGAATTTGTTTTGTTTTTTTAAAACTGTTGAAAGCGAAAACCATTAAACTAAATTAGGACTTATCTGAAATATTCCGCTAGAGAACTTTAATCCCAACGATTTTCTTTTATAATATCGAGTCATACTAAACTTATTTTGGAAGTTAAAAGAATATAAACACACTCAGTTTTAATATGAGGGCACCTTTTTTTCGTACGTAATTTGCATAAGGTATCTTTACTGACTTTGTATATATTTCCCTGATCTTTCTATTGAGTGGCGGAGATTTTACTAGGTCAGATTTTGTCTGATGGAATCGTAAAATGGAGAAACAATTTGATAACAACAGAAGATTTTTGGGTGTATGTTCAATAGGGAATGATATAGATATAGGTGTAAGACATACGATTAATGACCTTACGATTCAGGAAAAATTTTAATGTCACTGTCATGAAAACATGTAGGAGAGGATAAATAAAACAAAATCTAGACGTTTGGTGAGTATATGAGAGTCCATTGTAAGATCTATGCCACGCTGCTTGCTACAGTACAATATACTATATTATACGAGATAAAAGTTGTATGCCAATATACGAACCACTAAAAAAGCTTTTACAACATGTTATATATTATTATTATTATTATTATTATTATTATTATTATTATTATTATTATTATTATTATTATTATATTTATTTTTACTACCATTATCATCATTATTATTATTATTATTATTATTATTATTATTATTATTATTATTATTATTATTATTATCATCATCTTTCTTTAAATAACTTAAAACAAAAGTCGATACCGCATAGTTGTCTAGCAATTCCTTTGTCACTCTTTTTTTGACGTATGTTCTCTCTCTCTCTCTCTTATATATATATATATATATATATATATATATATATATATATATATATATATATATATATATATATATATATATATATATATATGGCTCCAAGTGGCCGAGTGGTCTAAACAGCTCTACGTTACGGATCACTGCCATCTCACCTTCGTAGGAGTGATTTCGAGACTAGGACTCGGCGAATGAGGATATGTGACAAAGTTTGCCAATAGCTTCTCTTGGGTCTGTGGTTCTTTCCGGAGATTTCCCGGTCTTCCTCCACCAATTAATGCTGGCCAATCATGTGCTGAAAATGGCGTTAAACCACACCATCAACATCACGAACAACAACAATATATACACACATATATATATATATATATATATATATATATATATATATATATATATATATATATATATATATATATATATATATATATATATGTTTGGATTGAATGATTGTTTTTACTTCATTGCAAGAAGTGATAAAATTATTTTCACTCACAAAATGTATTTAAATTTAATTAAAACTAAACTAGCATGGCATATGCATGAAATATAATAACGGGCTTTCTAAAAGACTTTATTCTAATGAACATATAGATTGGCTAACTCGATCGGCGAGAGAAATTTCGCCTTTCAATAGAGAACATAATTGAGTCCACTTTTTTGAATTCCAAAATGAATCAAGCTTAAAATGTTTCTACAAGAATATAAATTGGAAGTTATGTGTAGTCTGAAATATGATCTCCGTCGGCAAGTCATTTTCTTTACTTCTCTCTTGCACTCATCTTTTCCGCTTTCGAATTTTTGTCGTCGTCATCGACGTCACTAATACTTTTCGAAAACAGTGTTACTAATTTTGGAAATTATGCAAGTTAATTGGTTGTAGATTTTCAAAGACTTGTTATACAAGCTGTAAAATAGGCAAAACTAACCATAACCCTTTTTTTGTCAAATGATGTTTGTGAGACTACTCCATCTTCTTAAACAACGTAACAGAAACAATAAAAAGCAAATCGTTTTGCAAAACGTAACACATAATTTAAATCTAGATGTTACAAAATTGAACATAGGAGATTTTGAATTAAATCTAACACGGTTCTAACATGTTATATCACTAATTCAAAATAGTAAATATTTAGAATAAATTCCAGCTCAGGATGGTGCTGATGTTTCAATATCCTCGAATATGCTTAAAGGCACAATAGTGGAGAGTGTTTGCATTTGCATGTATTGTAACTTATTTAATGTGACAAATCGTAAGCTGAAATAATGCACAAAAAATCTAAGGTTTGAAGGTTTGTGAAGATTCGACCAGCCGATGTCAAATTAACGAGAGAAAATGCAATTAAAGACGGGATCGCTCAATCTGCTTTATAAACGCTGATCTGAAAGCGGCCGATAAGGGGCCATATTCTAGTAACATACCTTATTACCATTATCTGTAATGTTTTTCAATCAAACAGATGAAGTTTAACATTTTCTCATTTGGGGACAGAGCACTGCCGATGAAGAGCATGACTGTATTGAATGATTTGTTTCAGGTTCAGATTTTTGAAAGATGCATTTCCATTGGCTACTTCAAAGACCACCAGAACATGCCCCTAAAGCGGAGGTCGTCAGATCTTCAAAAAGGAAAGAGATATGTTTTAAATCAGCTTGGGGATCGCTTTGATTTAAACTTTATAGGTCATTAACCATTATTAAAATCTCACGTGATCACATAAAACAATACGTGATTTTAATCTAGTGAGTAGGTTATGAGTCATGTGGTTGTAATTTAAAAAGCTGTAGTAAACAAAAAATGGCGTACGCACGAGGTAGTAAACACGAAAAGGTCGACAGCCCTGGTCGCGTTCTGAAATGAAACGTCTAAAGTTTTCAGAGACATTGAATTGAGCCTATCAAGGATTCGTCTTGGGAATTAGATTGTTCAATAGAGGGAATCGATTAATGAGTCAGAACGTCATTCGACTTTAAATTTGTTGGACAGGTAGTCCAATGTCTCTGTTATAAAGTTTTCTCCAATTGTCGCGTCATGTTGTTATGTTTTAAAGCATTTTATTTTTATTATCATTTGACAAAGATTTGAATTGCTTCGTAAGATTACAAAAATATATGATCCTCTGATCAATATTGCACTCGGTGATTGCATTGCGTGAGGAGTGGATTTTCTTAGAAGCACATTACTTTCGTTAGACCAATTTTTCTAATTTCGTTAGAAAACTCATATACATATACAGCTGCTCTCTCTCTCTCTCTCTCTCTCTCTCTCTCTCTCTCTCTCTCTCTCTCTCTCTCTCTCTCTCTCTCTCTCTCTCACACACACACACACACACACATCTTGGAATAATGGGACAAGCACACCTCTTGCTCAAAAGGGTAATAACCGGTGCATGCAAACATGTACAATATATAATACATGTTTAATGCTGAAATGTTCATAGGGTTTTCTAACTTTGATTGTAAAACTGATTGTACAAATGATTAATCTCTCCTGATAGGATGGATGCTAATACTATTTTTCCATCTTTCATTTACTAGTAAATTCATTATAAGGCAATGAAATAACAACAGTAACAAAAGGATATTTAGTCATGACAGGAAATGATGTAATAGTATTACCAGGGTATAAAGGCTTGCAGGTTACCATTGTTATATTATTAATTATTATTTTGGGCTATAATAAACGTAGTTTTGTTTATGGGACACATTCAGATTTCTTGCCACAATGTCCTATTGTTAAAATTAAGTAAGTCAGATTTAAGCGACTAATACAAAACAGAGAAACATGTAAATGATAAATTATACACAGACGAAAAACTTATTACATGCTTCACATGAACTCCTTCACCAGTCCTGTTCCAATAAAGAGAGAGAAAAACACATTGTGTATCTCAAGTAATGGCAATTGAGCGAGGAAGGTAATAATTATATATTTTCGAACTTTTTAATTTATTATTTTTGGTTGCTGTGTCATTCCATTGAAAACATTAGCATAAAAATGTAATGCTGATGAAGTTTATTCTAAAATATGTGCAAGTAGGTAGAGTCCACACTATATATTTTCCTTTATAAAAATAAAAATAAATGCTATGAAAATGTTTGCTTTACTGTAATTGGTTTCCTTAGAGGAATTGGTCATATTATACTGTGCCCGGCTAAACCGGTAATCACAGCCATTTTTATCCGCCCACTACTTTCGCCATACTTGTCACTTCTGGTAAATCAGTACCAAGAGAACCAATGATGGCTATTTTGAAATTGGCCCAATATGCTTCGTCTGTGCAGTTTCCCATTTATACCAATGTCCTCCGTGTTGACAAATTCCTCCCATCTTTGCACTTAGCTCATTATGAATGTACGAAACTGTTCGATAAAATCTAACAGTTTTTGATGAGTAGAAGTAGTATAGGAAAATGAGAGTTTTGACCCACCACCACCCTCCCACACCTCCTCCCCCACCCCCGCCAAAACCCTCATTTGCCTATACTACTACTATGTAGACAGATATTTTGTAACCAGACAAAACAACAGGTGTTGGAATGCGATAAGCTCTGTCAACAGAAGTGACGAATTTGTTAGAACAGCGCATGCGTGGAATACGATTATTCTAAAGACAGCAAATAGGTTTTACCACAAATTTTTTATCAGATAACAGGATGAAAATTAAACTGTGCATTAGAACGTTTCAGTTAACAAGGCGGAAATTAAACTAGCATTAGAATGAAAATGATATTATTTTAGTTATATTATATCTTAAGTTTAGATAAAATTTTATGTTACTCATATTTTTTGTGATATTTTTTTCATACTTGCTAACCCTCATTGGTAGAATATCTGTTAACGTATTGTCAATAATACAAAATTCACGTAATAAATCATCCATATTATATTTAACTCCTCGTAGGTAAGACCGGATCTGATCAAGTAGTTTCTTGTAAGTTTTAATTGATGTTAAACAACCGTGCTTCTTTATCAAAAGTCTTGGTTCTACTTTTTTACACGCCGCTGTAAGTGAAACACCAATAGCGGATATGATTAACAAAAAAGGATTTAATGATACCCCACTTGAAATTATACCAAAACTGGTCATTAACAAGGGTAGATAAGATATTACTCGAAGGATCTTTTTGTAGTATTTGTAACATTTTTTCACGCACCAATGTTTTTTGTGATAATATTTATAGTATTGTATTAATGCGTCTACATCTTGTTTTGGAATATCTTTTGAAATATGATTGAAATCAACTATACTTCTTTTCATTATAATATTAGTTCACATAGTCCTATGTTTGGTTAATCCATAATAAGAGCTGGTTGTTCAGCTATAAATTGCAAACACCAGAGAAAAATTGCTAATTTTAAAGTTTTTCAACTGGTTCAAGTACAAATTCTTCTTCAGAATTTTTGTTTATTTTTACAGATAATACTCCAGATGAGTCATCATTTGGATGATGAAATAGATATTTGGTAGATATTCTAAACTTTGCACTGCTAAGCACTGACAATCTATATACACCGGTAACTTCTGCAATATATTTGAGAGAATTATTTTTTGGTGTCCTCCCAGTATAACCAGTATCAACAGTATACACAATATTTTTAATCTGTGAGGAATTTTAAACATACTTGTTTTCTCAACAATATTAGGAATTCCACTAATAATATCATTGAGTTTTGTGTTAATATCATTGAGTTTTGTGTTAATATTAGCGAGTGTAATGTTAACAATTGATGGATTTCCAAAAAAATCATCTTTAAGCGTGTTTATGTTTCTACGAAAATTTAAAAACGTTTTTACGTGACCGGTACATTCATTTTTGAGCGCTGTTATTTCATTACTGATTGGAACGTCCTGATCATCGACATATTTCTTAGTTACAGCGTCTCCATCTGTATTTGGATATCCAAGATCTGTAATCTTGTTCTGGTTCATAACAATATTCCCATTAAATAAATCACCAGCTTTTTTAACACAATCATTTACTGACCTACCAGAATCTTGTATCTTACCTTGATTGTTAAAAGTCATGATATTATCAGCAACCGCATTAGGAATTCGTGCAAGTACATCTGGCAGTTTTACATCACTCGTTTTTAATCGTCCTTCTTTGTCCTGGAAAATGACGACTTCATCTGGTTCTACACTGGTAAGATTTAGTAAATTATTGATTTCATTTTTGAGCTGATCAAGAGTTGCATATTTGGATAAGTCACCTTGGTAACCTTTTGTGGATAAATCTTCTGATAGTGTTCCAAAGTTTGTATAGTAACTCATTATTTACTGTCTTAGATAAAATTATCAACACTAGTTTAATATTATACAAAATGGCAAAATCATCGATATTAAACTTTGATACAGAGAAGCTGGTAAAACACAAACATAACAAAGAACTTCCTGATTGTCATTATCTTATTGTTGGGCGAACTGGATCAGGAAAAACAAATTTGCTTATGAACTTGCTTCTTGGTGATAATTTTAACTACGATAGAGTCTATATTTACACAATCAATCCACAGCAAGATAAGTATGAGTTATTAAGCGATTATAATGACAAACTTCGTGATGAACTTAAGGCTGGTGAAGATTTTTTTATAATTAGACAGCCAAAAGATCTTATTCCAGTTAATCAACTTGATGCAGATGAACATAAGATAGTAGTTTTTGACGATATTCCGCTAAATAATATGGAGATGAA
The DNA here is from genome assembly GCA_016746295.1 of Potamilus streckersoni. NCBI lineage: Eukaryota > Metazoa > Mollusca > Bivalvia > Unionida > Unionidae > Potamilus > Potamilus streckersoni. The sequence goes on from JAEAOA010000570.1 coordinate 250,416, forward strand.
CAAAATAAGATCGTATTTCTCACTGTCACGTAACAAACAATATAATTCTGTTTATCTCGCTCAAGGATTTTATAATGTTGACAGATTTATTCGGCGAAATACGGGTTGTTTTATATTATTTCCAGGACTGGACAATGTTGACGTTAGAAATATTGCAAGCGAACAATGCGGTGACGTGACAAAAGATAAGTTTATTGAACTTTACCGTCATGCTACAAAATATAAATACAACTTTTTCTTATTTGATAAACTTACAAATGATCCAACTAAAATGTTTCGCTGTTGTATTGACACTTACTTACAATAAGGGTTTCAATTTTATAAAATTTATAATAATAAATAATGGACAAACGAGCAAGATACAGACAACACATAGAAGATCTAAAAAAAACTTGCTCAATCTCAGACATCGTTTAAGCAAAAAGTACAACAAGCACGACGTGGGCAAGTAACCGTTACAGAAGCAACAGCTGGAATTTTCAAGCCGGTTACTGAAGCACTATTAGGTAAACAACCTGAAAATAAACCACTGTCAGAAGAAGAACTTAAACAACTGCACGAAAAAGGCTTGGTTGGAATTGTTAAAGAACAGGAAGCAGCTGCTGCAAAACTTGTTACTAGATCTGATGAAGAAAAAAGAAAACTAATTGAGGCATTTACAACAAATATAGCTGATCCTGCGGCTAGACAAGCTGAAACAGATCGATTGATAAACAATCCGCTGAAACTTGAGCGAAGATTAGCAGAGTTAACAATGCAAGGAATAACAAATATTATAAAAATTTATCAGGAGATATAAAAGATATCAAAGAGGAGCAACAAAGAGTTGGTGAGCTTACTGTAAAGTTTATGGAAGTTGGAGATCAAAGACTTCATTTTATAAAAAGAGCAAGTGATGTGATAAAAGATAGTGAATATGATGATTTTTTAAAGAAAGAAAATATAAGAGATATTAATAATATAAACAAGTGGACTGATGCAGAATATCAAGAATTACTCGATAGATTAAATGTAATATTTAATGACGGAGTTACTGCTAAAGATGAAATAAACACGGTTACAGAAATTGATGATATGATTCTACTTTATGATAGGATGAGATATGGTGTTATTGCTCTCACGTTTAGAAAAACAGCAGAAAATAGTAGATTAAAACCTTTTGGTAAAGGGTGGAGTTTTAAAAGGAAAGTTGATACACTCGATAAAACTCGTGTAGAGAAAAGTAGAGAAGTAAGAACAGGAACTGGTGTAAAAATATTTACTTTAACTACTGAAATGATAGGTAGATTAATGTTATTAATATCGTCAAAAGAAGTTGGGAATGTTAGTGTTGAACTTGATAATGAAATCATTGACATACTTGATCATCTAAGATCGAGTGAATTATTAACATCTGACGAATATGAAACTTTACACCGCGACTTAATCGCGGCGACTTAATTTTGTAAAATGATATAATATTAAAGGAATGCAAACAACATTATTACTAAACTCTAGTGAGTCTGCGATAGATAGCGCAAATTTTTCAGTAAATTATATTCCACCTATCCAACTAGATCCTACAAAACAATATGAAATTGGATTAATTTCTTGTACTTGCTGGAATGCTATACCTAACGTGAAAAATGATGTTAACGATGAAATGTATTTTACTATGATTACAACATCTCCAATATCTACAACAAAAAAATAAAAATTCCGCAAGGAGCTTATAATATTACTGATCAAAACAAGACAATCAAAGAGCTCATCACAAAAGCTGACGGTGTGGCTGATAATTTTGAATTGGCAGCAAATTATAACACATTGCGAACTAGGATAACTTTGAAAAATATAGCAATTAATCTTGAACCAAGAGAAAGAAGTATTGCATAACTGTTAGGATTTACTGAAAAAACTTGCACTGCACTTGATCAGCCTATTACATATGACAGTGAACTGCCAGTAAATATAACAGAAGTAAATACAATATTAGTAAATTGCTCTATTGCTTCTGGCTCTTATACATCAAAAGGCAGCAAAGGTCAAACGATTTATAGTTTCTCACCTGAAGTTCCGCCAGGTTCTCTCATGCAAATAACTCCACGAGATATTATCTATTATCCTTTAAATGTTGAAAATCAAATATCAAGTATAATAATGCAGTTGACAGATCAGTCAGGAAAACAGTTGGAATTGAATAATGAAGTTGTAACTTATTATTTACATCTATGTGAGCAAAAGTAAAAATTATGCAACATCAAGTATAATGAAACAAAGAAAAACAGTTTATCGAAGAAAAATAGTAGGAGGAATTTTTGGAAATATTTTTACTAAAGTTATTGAAAATATTCCGGGTATAGCACGTAAAGTTGCACCAATTGCTATTGACGCCAGTAAAGCTTTTGCAACTGGGGCTGCATCTGCCGCTGGGACTGCGGTGGGACAAAAAATACTTGATAAAAAAAAGGTGATCCACCGACTGCATCTGAAATAAAACAAGCTATCTCAGAAATCGCTCCAACAAAAGAAACTCAAAAAGCTATAATAACAACAACAAAAAAATTATTATCACCAAAGGGCGAGCAGATCATACAAAAATTAATATCTAAAGTAACAGTGCCGCAATAAAATTTTATATAATCTAATAAAATAAAATGTCTGTTAAAAATTATCTCGAGTTAACAGAAACTTATGACATCGACAACGATGTGACAGAATTCGAGTTTGTTGAGTATCTTGATGAAAATTCTAACGAACCAAATAAAGCTGGTATTAGAAACTTTAACACCAGTGACGAAGATGTATTTCTACTGCCACATAAGGTTATGTTAGAAGTTCGTGGTCAGATTATGACAGTAGCCAATCCACCTGCTGCAATTGCAGTTGGAGCAGAAGAAGCTCTTATAAATAACGGCTGTTGTTTATTCAAAAGTGCTAGATATCAACTGGCCAATCAAACTATAGAAGATATTTCAAGTCATCTACAAGTTGCAAGTACAATTGTAAATATTATTTCGTTTTCCGACGATTACTCAAGATCAACTGCAACTATCATGATGTGGTTTAAAGATACTGGACGGGGTATAGCTGAATCAACCGAATTTTTAAAGAGAGGCGCTATAGTACATGGAGCTGATGCTGATGCAAATGCTGTCATTGTGAGAAATTTTCTCATTGCTAATGCAGACGCGCTAGGTATTGCTGCACCAGGTGCAGCTGCTAATGCAGACGCTACAAGAGTTTCTCTTACAGCAGCTTTTAATAATCTAAATATAACGCCACCAGTTGCAGATGCAAATGGTACTGCGATTTTAAATTTACTTCTTAAAACACTTGACGTGAGAAATCCACGCATTAACGAAGGTTTTGCTAGGCGAAGAAAACTTGCAGCAGGATCACGTCAAATTACAATGAAGCTTCCACTAAGTATGATTTTTAGGCTTTTGTCGCGATCATGATAAAGTATTCCGTGGAGTAAAACATACTCTTATTTTAGATCGAGCAGACCAAAACTATTGCTTGTTTAGATCTGGAGGGGTTGATGTACAGTTTATCATAAACAAACTTGCTTTGTGGATGCCACGTATAACACCGTCGATCACTAAAATGTCAGAACTAAATAGCATGCTTGATAAGCATACAAACAGAATTTACTTTAAGCAGCATAAAATATATCAGGTAGCGGTTCAAAATACTACTGACTACACGAGGAGGGTTACAACAACATCAAGCGAACAACTGCCGAGAAATATCTTTATCGAATTTCAACAGCAAGCCCGACGAGGTATCCAACAACAAAATAAAGCAATATTTGATCACTCTGATGTTAGACGAATATACGCTAGATTAAATTCAAAGCAATATCCAGAACGAGCTATCGAGTGCAATTTTGCTGATGACGTTAATAAAAATATTTCTCGACCGTACATGTACCTGCTTGACGCAATGCAAAAATATCAGGATGTTGAAGATGGAACTCAAATATCAGCAGAGGAATTTCGTTCCCTTTATCCTATATTTCATTTTGATGTTAGTAAACATAACGAGCGAATTGTAGACAGCACACCGGATATTGAAATTGCCTGGACACTTGGGGCGGTTCCAGTAGCGCCGTTGTACGTATACGCATTAGTGATTAGTGATAGATTTATCACGGTAGATTCTATTGGAGGTAAAATGAGAGTTCAAGTTTAATCTACAGTTGTTATATAAAATGACAAAATATATTGTAAAAGAAGTATATTTGACTGATGGCCAGGTTAAAAAATTAGTAGCTGCTATTGCAAAGCGAGAACAGGTATCATTAAAAATCAATCCTAATATTTCTGATGGTGTTTTAACAAAATTAATGCTAACAAAAAATCAAGTAAAAAAGTATGATCGTAAAAAAAACTTTTGTTTTAAATTTGAGTACTGCACAAATGACAGCGATGGCAAACGACATTGTCGTTAAAGGTGGTTTTCTTGGTCCAGCATTATCAGTATTAGCTAGCACAATAATACCTAAAATTTTACCACTCTTAGGCACATTAGGACTAGCAGCAGCGTCTGGAGCAATATCTGCCGCAACGAACAAAGCAGTCGAAGGTAATGGTATCATTCGTGGAAGTGGAATAAAAAAATTGTAAATTTTATGTAAATGATATATTATAATGCCACAAAAGAAAAAGAAATCGCCAACAATAAAAAAAGAAAACAACAAAAACAAAATCGCCAACACCAAAAAGCAAATGCAAATGCAATCAAACAAAACAAGGAGGAATTATTCCAATCGCTCCACTTTTGGCGGGACTAGCGGGAAGTCTGCTGCCAAATCATTTAGGAATCGGACGTGGTCTAACATTACCGGGAACTCAACCACCCCGTTGAGTAATTTTGATATCATTGATAAGTTAAAAGCGGTTCCTGGATTTCACGGAGTTTATTCTAAAGATGAAATCGCAGCAATAAAATCACCATCAGCTGTAAGTTCGTGTGTTATTAATATACAAGATTTTAATGACGGATCCGGCACGCATTGAGTAGCAGTTTATAATAATAATTATTTTGACTCGTTTGTACTTCCTCCAAGCGATGTAATAAAAAAGTATATAAAGAAAAAAATTAAAAAGATATATTATTCATCAAATTAACTCCAACCTGTTGGAACGTCTGCTTGCGGATATTATTGTATTATGTTTATCCAACAGAGGAGCAGAAATATTAATTTTTTAAAATTCATTTTACAGTTTGACAAGCATCCTTCTCACGCTAATGATGAGATCGCAATACATTTTATCTAAACTTAAAAATATAATAATGTCAACATACTGTCTCAAGTGTAGAACTAAAACAGAAAATATTAATGAAACAACAGAAAAAACAAAAAACAACAGGATAATATTAAAAAGTTTTTTGTGCAGTCTGCGGAAAAAGAAAAAATATGTTTTTAAAGAAAGTGTCCCCAGCGACAGCATCCTCAGAGACGTCGCTAGGATCTGGTTATCCTGATATTATTTTAGTCGACGACTAAAAATATAGAATGATATGCAACTGTGATTCTGACAGAGATTTGTGTCTTGAGCAAAATAAAATTGTCGCATACTGTCAATGTTGTAACAACAGAGAAATAATAGATTCAGGTATAGATATACATAAAATTATTGGAAAATTACCAAAATCAAAAGGCGGTTGGACATTGCCAGGTCATCGGTATACAGGACCTTACAATCCGCTAGATCAACAACTAGATGAAAACGACAATCCATTGCCAGGTCAAGAGCCTTATAATCAAGTGGATGCAATAGCGATGCGTCATGATATCTGTTATCGTGATCATGAAAACTCGAAAGCAGATTCTGATAAAGTAATGTTAGACGAATTACGTGATATGAAGCCAACAAATCTACGAGAACGTTTTGATAAAAGATTTGTTCAGGGAATGATAGGAGCAAAATATAAACTCGGACTCGGCAAAAAAGTATACGATGATCTTGCAATCGAGCTGCACAGACCTAAAAAAAAAGTTCCCACGACGTAAAGTTGTAGCTAATGGTGTAGATGATATCTGGGCAATAGATTTGGTGGATGTATACAATCTAGCTCAGTTTAACTTTGGCGCTGATGGTGCTCCAAAAGGGTATTTGTTTAATGTTATAGATGTTTTGAGCAAATACGCTTTCAGTGTACCTGTTTCGGATAAGACAGAGACTTCAATGACTGATGCGCTAAAACAAATAATAACGAGTACAGAAAGAAAACCGAATAAAATCTGGACTGATCATGGATCCGAGGTCTTTAACAAAAAGGTTGAACAGTTTATAGAACAAAATAATATAAAAAGGTATGTTACAGGAAACGAAGGTAAAAGCGTTGTTGTTGAGAGATTTAATCGCACGCTAAACGAGCAATTACACAAACATATGACAGCTAAAGTCGCCAACAGGTACATCGATGACCTTTCTCAAATCGTAGGTGAATATAATAACACGAAACATCAAAATGACACCTAAAAAAGCTATTAAAAATCCAATATTAGCAAATGAAAACATGTACCGCAGACATAAATTTAAGGTTGGTGATAAAGTTAGAATTTCTTTGACAAAAAAGGTATTTGCAAAATGATTTTCTCCAAACTGGAGCGAAGAAGTATTTGTAGTTGATAAGGTACTTTTCACAATACCTGTAACGTACGTTTTAAAAGATCTGGCAGGGGAACCGATCGTAGGTAGTTTTTATGAACAAGAACTACAGAAAATTGAGCAGGATGTTTTTGTTATCGAGAAAGTAATTAAGAAAAAAGGAAATCAAAGTTTAGTAAAATGGCGTTGGTATAGCGATAAATTTAACAGTTGGATCCCAACTAAGCAGATTATGATATAATGTTATTATAAATTTTCTCATACTTTTGTTTGACAGATTTACATTTTACTGGTTTACATGACGATATTAGATACTGCTTACGATCGTCAGAGATCGTCATTAGATTAAAAATCTTGACAAATATGAAATCGAATTTGATATTTTTCTGTCGGCCTGGAATTCTGATGTTTAAGAAAGGTTTGATTAGCTGCCAAAACAGTTGTTGTTCGGCACCGGTAAAATTTAATTTCATTATTTTTTTGCAATGTGATACTTGACATTATATCGTTTAGTTGTTGGTCTGCTGTAATTTGATCTGTCAGCAACAGTGACTATTTCAGCATCATCATCAGATTCGCCATTATATAAAATATCATTTTAATTATAACCAATAGATTTGTCTATGAAATTTTTGGAAAATGTGACCTCATCACTGACGACCTTATCGCTGGCGACTTTGTCGCTAGTATCTTGTTTGTAGAGTTCAGCGAGTCGTTTCATCAAGTCCATTATTATAATATATTTTTATCTAAATTATTGCTATAAGATGACTGATGAGATAAAATATCACCAAAAAGTTAATATATTAAATTACAACGAACTAGCCGAAGCGGTAAGAAAATGTTTGTTGGGTTATAGTGTTGACGTTATTGTAATGCAAGGTGATTCTCATAAAATATTGCTCACAGAAGCAGAAAAAAATAAAATTAATGAAAGTGCAGTAACGACGCTAAAATTTAATCACGATGATATCATAGCATTTGCTCATCATTGCTTGACTAAAACTGAGCTATCAAATATCATATCTAAAGCCAGTCCTAACATCGTATTATCTTGAAAAAGCTGATTTCATTACTCCATAAGCTACAAATTTTACTGCTCTGGAATTTATCTTATAATGCTTTGCCGTAGCTGTAATCGATTTGAATTCGATCTCCTCATCCGTTTCAAGGTTTTTTGAAAAAACAGGCTTTGCTGGACATCTAAAATTAATACCACCACCTCGTCCTTTTCTCACAAGAAAAGTTCAAAATCATGTTCCGTGTGGAGTAGCGTATAAGGTAGTTTGTTGTACTGATTCTAGATTATCTAAGCCAATTAAATTATATCGTGGTAAAAATCCAGCTATCTACCTTCTCAAGCAGTTGATTAATGAAGTTGATAATATTACTTATCGTTTGAAAAAAGTAACGCCAATGTTAAAATTAACACCTCAACAAGAATCCGATCACGAGTAAGCAGAAATTTGTCATATTTGTGAAAAAGCTTTTGATACTGACAACAAAAAAGTACATGACCATTGTCATTTGACTGGACAGTATCGTGGAGCGACTCATAATCAGTGTAATTTAAAATTTCATGCTCCAGATTTTAATCCGGTTATTCTTCACAATTTTCGAGGATATGATAGCCATATTATAGTAGAAGCTTTTGGTGATCCTGATATAAAATCTCGTCTAAAACTCGATAACGTCATCAAATGCATCCCAAATAATTTTGAAAAGTACATGTCAGTTACGCTAGGTAAATTGCGTTTTATTGACAGCCTGCAGTTTATGGCAGCCTCGTTAGATGAGCTAGTAAAAGGTTGTAGTAAATTTGATAACCTAAGAGACTGTTTTGGAGATAAATTTAATCTACTAGCTAAAAAAGGAGTTTTTCCATACGAATACCTCGATGACTGGAGTAAATTTGATGAAACATCTTTACCTGGCAAAGACAAATTTTACTCACAACTTAAAAATGAAAATATAAATGATGATGAGTACAGGTATGCACAAGATATCTGGAAAGAGTTTGATTGTGAGACTTTTGGTGATTATCATGATTTGTATTTGAAAACTGACGTGTTATTATTAGCAGATGTTTTTGAAAGTTTTCGAGAAGTGAGTTATAATAATTACGGACTAGATCCTTGCTGGTATTATTCTGCCCCTGGACTGTCATGGGATGCTCTGCTAAAGTTTAGTAAGGTAAGGTTAGAATTACTGACTGATGTTGATATGTTCAATTTTATTGAAAAAGGTATCCGAGGCGGTATTAGCGTGATAACAAAAAAGTATGCTGAAGCAAACAAATATTTGAAACAGTATAACCCTGACCTTCCTTCGAAGTATATAGTTTATCTAGATTGTAATAACCTGTACGGGTATTCGATGGCAGAACCAATGACTCTTGGTGGATTTCATTGGATCACGGCTGATCGATTTCTATCGGAGACAGAAAAAAGATACCCGAAGATGTTTCCTATTTCGTTGAAGTTGATCTTGATTATCCAACTTGGCTACACAAATTACATAACGATTACCTTTTCTGTGCGGAATCGATGGTCATAGATTATAGTTTGTTATCAAAAGAACAACAAGCGTTAGCATCACCAAGGCAACATTCCATGGTCAAGAAACTAGTACCAAATTTACTTGATAAGAAAAATTACGTTTTGCATTACAAAGTTTTAAAACAAGCAGTCGATGCTGGTCTTGTGTTGAGAAAAGTTCATCGTGTACTAAAATTTAATCAGTCGCCGTGGATGAGAGGTTATATTAACTCAAACACTTCAAGAAGGGCTGCAGCGAAAACAAAGTTTGAAAAAAAAACTTCTTTAAACTGATGAACAATTCCGTTTTTGGTAAGACGATGGAGAATATTAGGAAACGTGTAAATATTGAAATAGTTAATGATGTCAATCGCAGAAACAAACTTGTGTCAGACGATGATTTTGTGAGCATGGAAATATTTAATGAAAATCTTGTTGCGATGCAAAGAAGAAAAGTAAATCTAAAACTAAACAAGCCGATCTATGTTGGAGCTGCAGTGTTAGATTTATCAAAGTGGCTGATGTACGATTTTCATTACACTTTTGTTAAAAATCAGTGGCCGGCAAGTAGATTATTGTTTACTGATACTGATTCGCTCGTATATGAAATCGAATGTGAGGACATCTATCAGGACATGTACAATAATCGACATCTGTTTGATCGTTCCGATTATCCACGTGACAGTAAATTTCATGACGACACAAAGAAAAAGGTTATTGGTAAGTTTAAAGATGAAATGAACTCAAGCGCTATCAAATACTTTATCGGATTACGTAGTAAAATGTGTGCCGTATTATTGGACAATAATAAAATAACGAAAAAAGCAAAACGTCTGCCTCGTGATTTTGTTAAAAAGTTTATGAAATTTGATGACTACAGGTATGCGCTTGATGGCGGTGTTAGTTTTATGAGAGCTATGGCAATTCGAACTAATCATCATAAACTCGAAACAGATGTCATTATCAAACGTGGATTGTATAATTTTGATGACAAACGCTATTGTAAAAATGGGGTAGATACATTTGCCCTTGGGTATTGTCATGTTGATAGATCTATACTCGACATTATCTTTTCCAACTGAAATTTTATCTAAACTTATAAAATAATGTTTGAAAATTTGACAATGACAAATAGCTACAATAGTAACATCACATATCTAATGATGGACGGTAAACAATTGATAGTTGAATTTAATAATGAAACATCAGGTATATGTTTTAATGGAACACGTGACAAGTTAAAACTTTCGCTCATCAGATCTGATAACAGCGTCTATTTCAATTATCTCGAACAATTGTATCAAAAGTTGCTAGCGGAATTTAAAAACTTTCACAGCCCCATTTGCCAACAAAACTATACTAAACTCACAATTGATCTCGATCGGTCAAAGGTATATTTTATCAACAAAAAATATCCTCTGAACAAACCAGAAATAAAAGATTTGTTTGAGTCCCGTCGCTGTGTGACCGGTAAAGTAAAATTTAGTATCTATAGTCGTGATATTGAAGCATTTTTAATATCAACAGTTGAAACATTAATCATTGGTCACGAGGTATAAAATAATATCATTTTCATTCTAATGCTAGTTTAATTTCCGCCTTGTTAACTGAAACGTTCTAATGCACAGTTTAATTTTCATCCTGTTATCTGATAAAAAATTTGTGGTAAAACCTATTTGCTGTCTTTAGAATAATTGTATTCCACGCATGCGCTGTTCTAACAAATTCGTCACTTCTGTTGACAGAGCTTATCGCATTCCAACACCTGTTGTTTTGTCTGGTTACAAAATATCTGTCTACATAGTAGTAGTATAGGAAAATGAGGGTTTTGGCGGGGGTAGGGGAGGAGGTGTGGGAGGGGGTGGTGGGTCAAAACCCTCATTTTCCTATACTACTGTAGAGCTATCTCTTGAAGAAAAGTTTTAGTAGTTTCTTTCTTTCTGCTATTTTCCCATTTGCTTTCTTTAGTGACTTTTTTTTGCTGAGTTGAAAAAAGACCTTTAATAGTCTATATGACCGGTTTAAAAAATTCCGCAGCAACTTCTGCTAATTCTACTCGAGCTTCCTGACGTTTTAGCTGCTGTTTTGACGCGCAGATATTTATTAATTGCCTCTATTTGTTGTTTAAATGTATGAGACTCAATAGTTGACGCAGCATCACTCATTGTTACAGTAATAACAACAATTTAATTATATTACGTGTCACCGCCGCGGCTATTTTTTTACCACAAATTTTGGTGACATTTTTAGATAGCACTTTCGCAACCTCACAACGATGTAGTTTGCTCCCCACGTTTAGTTTTGTCTTTTGTCATAAGCCTTTTTTTCCACGAGAGAAAACAACGTCCCGAATGTTCGGCCTGTTCAGCCTCCTTCCCATAAGCCTCAACCCCACCCCACCCCACCCCACCCCACCCCACCCCACCCCACCCCACACCCCACCCCACCCCATCCCACCCCCACCTTTTATGACCAAATTTGTTATAAACCTTATTTTTACTAATAATTTTGGTCTATTCAGACAAACAACCTCCACCCATAAGCATATAATACTCAGAAGCGTCCTTGGACGCTATTGCACTGAGACAATTGCTTCATAGGCCTTGTTTTGAACAAAGATTTTTGGTCAGTTCAGCCCCCTTTCCGCCCCCCCTCCACTACTATGTGGTACACAAAGCTGTAAAGCTAAACTCATAATACAATGGAAACGTCAACGTTTAAGATATCTATTTACATCATGTATCAATATTTTCAATTCCGCCATGGAAATAGATGCCCAAGTGGTTATAAATGTTGCATTGTAAAATAAGGTACCAAATTTACGTAATTTAGTGTGTAACTTTATCTAGTGTTTGGATTTGATCTTTACAGAGGGATAATTTTACAGTCTTATGCAGCTATTACATGTGCGTACTGTTTAATTGTGTATTGCAGCACATATGCAGCTATTCAAAACCTTTTGTGACATAAATTGTGTACACGAAATCTGTAAGCTTAGGCATTACATTGCTGAAGGAATGTATTAAAGTTCTTGAGAGAATTAAATAAATTTTAAAACTTTCCTTGCATCAAGTTAAAGTTGCATTACATAAATTATTGCTGCAATCACCTGTTTATAGGTGGACATCTGAATGCCCAGCAGCATGGGCAGGTAAAATTATTACCCAAATTGTTATATAAAATATGAAGAAAATTTTTTTTTCCTTTACCCCTTTATGTTATTCTAAATTGTGGACAAGATAGACCTTTTAGGATTATTTAAGTCCTGATGTTTATCATGATTTTGCAGATAGAGTATTATATTAACATATTTTGACGTTTGCAAAATACTCCATAATGCATGCATAATATTTGAAACATAATAAAGGTGTACTCATTAATCTGCAAGATTTAATATGAATTTATAACGGTGTAAGTTTCTTTTTTTCTTATTTTAACTTAATTTAGGCTATTTAGGATGGTCTAGTCATTAGACTTAAAAGTAAGTTGGTGCTGCAGTATTTGTTCTCAGTTTGTATTTTCATTTTAATAAAAAAGAATCATACATTTTTTAATTAGATTGTGAAAAGGATAACAATGTTTAACATTTGTTTCTATTGCACTTGTTACCTACCTATCTTTAGCAAGTTTATGTTTAGATTGTCACATCAATTACAATTTCAGCACAAGCATTTATTTACAGCATTGTATGTACAGAATATGGTTGCTTATATTGCAAAACCATTAGCCCTACATCATTAAATTCGGCCGTTCCAGGCTTAAAAGGAGACCATTTTTGCACCCAATAAAAAGGGTAGCATTTCATGATCACAATGCAATAGATGATGACGTGTAATATATTTGGTATCAGAAAAGGATGGCATATAAATGAAGTGGCCTCCATATTTTATGTTACCTGTGTGCATAGTCTTTTTCAAATTATATGGAGGATGAGTGGCTAGCAAAAGTAAACATGCACTCTTTGGCAAATTATATAGTACTGCAATGAAGTATGCATTAACTAATTTGTACAAAACAGTACTTACATAAATATATTAGAATCTGTGCAAATTCGCATACACTTTTCAATGTATATCAATATTTGTTTTGACATAATTAAAAAATACCCTCATTCTTGCCTGTTCTGTTTCAGGTATATGCAGAGGTTAGTCAACTATTTGTCATCAGGCTACACCGCATGGCTTACGCATTTCTTTCTCTTCTTCTGTCTCTTGTCTTTGTTCCATGGTTTTCCCTTCCTCTCCCTCTGATAAGGTAATTATGGACTTGGGCTCTAAATCAAGCTGATTTCTCCAGTTCGAGTAATACAAAATTTAGCACATTTGAGTTTGTTGAATGTGTGTATCTTCTATATTACACATTATAAATGCTAATGTTGGCCAGTTGTCTCTGTAATGAATTTTGATATTTGAAAGTATTTCAAAATTTGACAAATTGTGTATACATGAGTACTTTTCAAGCTAATGGACTGTCACACACTATGACACCCCCGGTTATGATGGAAGTTTTGGACATGGATTCCCTACTCCAGTCACAGATTTTAATAACTCAGCTCTTATCCTACACTTCTGAACTGTATCTTTATTACAAAATGTACAAAAGCACTTGCTGAAAACTCACTTTCTAAGACTATAAGAAAACGCGTATAAATGGAGTTATTGCAATACTTTACAAAGCACCAAGAATTTAAATCATTCTCGTACAACAAAAACTAATTATATATATATATATATATATATATATATATATATATATATATATAAATATATGTATATATATATATATATATATATATATATATATATATATATATATATATATATATATATATATATATAAATATATGTATATATATATATGGAAAGTACATATTAATAAATTTCAATGTTTCTTCTCAAAACCCAAAGTAAATAGGAAAGGGATCAAAAAAGAATATCGTACTCACCGTAGTTGATATGTTGTGCGGTCTGGTAGAGTGGTTGTTTTCTACGTCATCAACTTTGGTGTACACAATTTATATCGTATAATTATGCAAATGTAGGTCGCCTTAAATCTTCCCGGGATCTGCCAATCACTGTCTAGCGCGAGTTTCAAGATGGATACGGTAGATTTTTTACGCTACGTACGAAGATAACTGAGCGATTGTTTTTCAAAATAGGATGCTCTACGTACTTCATATTAATCAAATATTTCCTTTTAAATAGTATTTAATCAACTTACATAAATAAATGTAACAATACGACATAAGAAAATTCATTCTAAGCTGCACTATTGTGCCTTTAAGTGCCAACTGTCTTGATGTGTAGCAGTGACATTTTTGCAAATCGCATTTCAATAAATCAACAATAATCCCAGAATAATATTTCGTACAAAGTCAATTATAGCACTTCGTGATTCCAACAAACCATCCGAACAAATTATTTATCTCAAATTAAATCAAGGGATAACATTATATAGTCTGCATAATGATATTCAAACAAGAGCAATACAAGTAAATATAAAGTTATGAATAAATTAATTTTTCTTTATATCTATTTATATTATATCCTTCTCCAGAAATCCGTTATGATATTAAGTCGAAATGGCTCCGTCGTGGCTTATATTGCAATGGAGTCTACCTGACTTACATAGCAAAACCAACAATGTGACTGTCTGATTTGTTGGGAAATTATCAAACACTTGTCATCATTTAGAATATATAGACTAGCAAAACAGAAATTTAGTACTTATAGCTTATTGCAATCAACAGTCACTGTTAAAATGTGTAAGACATAAAATAGCTGTAAGTAAAAAATGATAGATGCTGCAGTGATTTTTTTTCCTATCCTTTCCGTATTATCTGCCTTTCTTCAGTTCTCACTGAACGTTGTATTGTTTTTGATACAAATATTACATACAGATATGTTAGTGATGCATCAAATATATGTATATTATAAACTTTAGTAGTTAGAAAATGCCGATAAATTTGTCAGTTTCAGAAACGCCTCTTGAAAGGAAACACACAAACATACGTACGTACGTACGTACGTACGTACGTACGTACGTACGTACGTACATACATACATCCATACATACATACATACATACATACATACATACATACATACATACATACATACATACATACATACATACATACATACATACATACATACATACATACATACATACATACAATGGTAAAACATTTATCTACAATTAATAACAGTAAAATATATGGACACACGCATGAGCCAGAGTGTAATAATAATTTATGGAAAGAAACAAGTCGGGTCAAACCTTACCATTTAAACAAACTGAAGGAAAAATGTTGCTGCAAGTCTGATATTCAAGTTTTACATTCCCATCTGACTTAAAAATAACCGCACAATCAACTATGTCAGTTGGCACTTCATTAGAACCTATGAAAGGAAAAACCATGAAATATAATATCTACATACAGTAGTCCAACGTCGTAAATCATTTAAATTTCGAGTGTTCCATACTGTTTAAGAATTAAGATACTAAGGCAATACGATATCGAGAAGCGTGTTTACTATCCATAGCACTAGCACGATTTATATGATAGTGACATATAGTACTGTATATCATCTAATTTTATGTTTAAATTTCCTTATTCGTAAATAATGGAAGAAAGGTTTAAACATCATAACCAGTAGACGGAAAAGCAGAAAAAAATTAATATAATAATTATAAGATATAAAGATGTTTAACAAAGAGGAAATATACCATGTAGAAAGATGAAATTTTCGAAGTTCAGTTGCTATTAGATGTTAAATTATATACCTAGCTAAGCTGAAAGCTCAGATTATTTCAAAGCTCTCGAAATTCCTGCAGTAATTGAATTTTGATAAACTTCTTTGAAAGACCGTGGAGTGAACCCAGTCTAACTGACAATTACCGTTGGAGCTTACTACCATATCTCGAACAAATGATGTCCATCCTGTTTGAAAGTCAGGTATGTGTTGATTTATGATGGCAGTCCGTAAGTTTTCAAGACTTATTTTTGCTAGATTTTCAGATTTGTTATGGCATATCTTTAGAGCAGTATCCCAGGTTATTCCTCTAACTACAGCAGCTTCGTTTTTGTCAAAGGTACCATCTGTAATTTAAAATAAACATCTTAGATATTATAAGCAAAATAAGATCTTGAACATGGGGAACATGTCGTGAATGAACCTGATGTAAACGTTATGCCAATATTGATAACTATTACTCTTGTAATGTTTTATTGGTCTGGGTGCGAATACTATTTTTTTCACATTAATCCGCAAAACATATTTTGGAGTGTATTCACGCTTATTGCTCGACATGTTTACATTAGACTTCGTCTTTGACTTACCCGACCACTTTTCCATTGGTATTGCTAACCAATGGATGTTTTCCAATGTACTCTTTGTTATAACATACTTTTGCCAGTTTATTTCATGCAATATTGAAATAAAAATCGTCGTTAATTATATGCATCAAGATTCTATATCGATATCGAGCATTTTCATAAGATCCTGCTAAAACAGTTTTATTTTGTCGTAATAAAAGTCATACATGCATAGTTAATATACGTTCTGCACTGACACGACAGCCAAGAGAAGTTTGATTAGGTTCAGTTTCGATTTGATATGTACATCATTGAATCCACCATGAAAGATATTCCGGAATTAAAGGCCGGGTCTGCGATGATATTTCAAAAGCTTATTTTGTTCACTCAAACAGACAAGATCAAATATAAATCGCTTTTTGGAATTAATCCATCGTTTTACAGATATGAAATTAATCCTGTTTTTCTCAACTGATTATATGCAACACTTCTGAGATTTTGTACCTACCACACCGTATTTCTTGATTCTACTCACCACTTAAATCTGCACTCATTCCTTTTTGCAAATACAACTGCAGACTTCGTATATGTAATAATAATTGTATTTGGTCCAAACAGTCGGGATAAGCTTGATGCATTCATTAAACTGATTTGCGGACAACCACTCGTGGGACACATATATTGTTTCCCGATGTTATCGGGTACTCTTTTTAATGCGGTGAACGTCTGCTAGGTATTCTACATCAACTTCAAACATGTAGTTATTGTTGCTGCTGCTATCATGCTTGAGTATATGTGCAAGAGATCAATCCAATAAAAAACAACTGGCGATAGATATCTTTGCGGAGATAGAGTATGGCTACTTCTAAAAACACGAAGTTGAATTTTTGTTTTCAACAATAGCAAATAAAGATCATGTTTTACTATATCATTTCATCGTACATAATTATTTAAGGATATGTATCTGATGGTTATTATACTATCACTTAAACCAGCATCTGAAACTCTAGATCTTTCACGACAAACCTTTCCATCTCGTCTTCTATAGCCCTAGTGACAAAAGCTGACCCGTTTCTAGATTAACAAAAACAATGCTGCAAGATTTTTGCTATCTGCCAAACTTGTGCTGGCAACGAAAATTTTTGTTCACAAACTCTGAATGTTGGCTCGATATTATTGATATTTGCACACCATATGTTTTCATCTTTCATTCATTTCATTGCTGAATGTTCCATTTGCCGTGATATCCAAAGCTACGCAAAATGTCTCACAGTTAATTCTATATTTCTTTTCATAGTTTATATTTGCTCAAAATGTAAGATAATAAACATTTCTTTTCCCAAATAAATTAATATTTTATAAACACATTATTCAAACGCTGCTGAAAGTTTCAAATTAAATGCAAGCCATTTCCTCCTTCGTTCCTTTAAAAAGATTTAGTAATAAAATGATCAAATGCTGTGCATATACTTGCAATGTTTTAACGCATGCAAAACTATAATGCATATCTATGTAATGGTGTACATTTATCACATTGTCACACTGGGAGCAACTGTCATAGCTCGTCACCTCATCAGGATATAAGCTAAGGCAATGCAGATATATGAACTATACTCAGCAAACATTACCTCTACCAATAACCAATCAATGTGAAATTTGAACCTATAATAACATAAATGCCAAAATAGCTAGAACATGGCAACATATATTGCTGGGTATAATTGTACCGTTTTCCATGCAAAGTGCCCGGTAAATTTGACTGCATTCGACAACATTCCAGGTAGCGCCATTACTCATTGTTAGCGACACGCACTTTTTCATCAAATTATTATCGGCAATAGAGTTCCATTTGAAATTTGGCTTTGCTGGAAGAAAACAAAATAGATAAAGCATACAACAAATGAGACGTTTATACACATTTCCTCTCGCACAACAATACTTTCTTTTATTCAACCATTTTATATATTGCCGAGAACGCCAAATTCTTATGTCTAAGTGTCTCCTAGAAGGCAGTTTGTTTTTCTGTCAGAATTTGTTTATATTTTCTAACTTTAGTGAACAAAATCACTTCATTCAAATCAGTATTGATAGTCAACTAGTTACTAACGAAAACGTGTATTTCTTTGCATGAATGAGACTAATTTATCTAAATAATATATATAGATCACAATAAAAAGGAGACGAACAAAATTAAATTCAGAATAGTTTTACTTCATATTATTGGGTAAGTCTTGTTAACATAAGAAGCAACAACGGAAGAGGACATAACTAAATCTCATTGACCCCAAGAATGAAATATAATTCTCAATTTCATAGGCATCATGCTGATTCCCTTTAATTCCATGCCCTATTGCTGACTCTTATATCACAACTTATAACTCATATGGAATCACTTTGATAATTAAGTGAAAGCAAATACATGCTTCATCTACATCCGCCTGCATACAATACTAAATGAGCACGTCATGAAAGACCTGTGTGCAATGACGATAGTGTCCTGTAAATCTAAGTTCGCTTTTTTTGCAGCAAATGATATAAAAGTAATTATAAATTGATCCCATATATAATTATTGAATAGTTTTAATAACAGTGAATAAGACCAGAAAAATAACGAAGTTACGATGTGCACATCCTTCCCCAAAGAAATGCCTACACAATATATATGATCCGAAAAGTGTAATCAGCAGATTGAATTGGAAGTAATAACATAATATTGAATACGTACTTTGCTACTACTCACATCTTGAAGCGAATATATCAAAAAGCCATGTGCTTTTGATTGCGCTTATGATAGTTATAAATAGTTATAAACTGTGAGAGTTTCTTACTCTGGTCTTTCGAGCCAATTAAAGCATGAATTTCTGGTCTTTTGAGCCAATTAAAGCATGAATTTCTGGTCTTTTGAGCCAATTAAAGCATGAATTTCTGGTCTTTCGAGCCAATTAAAGCATGAATTTCTGGTCTTTCGAGCCAATTAAAGCATGAATTTCTGGTCTTTCGAGCCAATTAAAGCATGAATTTCTGGTCTTTCGAGCCAATTAAAGCATGAATTTCTGGTCTTTCGAGCCAATTAAAGCATGAATTTCGAAGAAAATATTCTTCCTGAAGAAAAGTTATGATCATCATTAGAGAAAAAAATGTCTAATACCTATATTTGCATGCAAAACAATATAATTCAGAAGAAATTTATTAAATAATAGTAAATAAAAATTTTATATGATTTGATGTGAAAAATAAACTTCTTTTATCATACACCATCTTCGATGCATCATCTAAAACAGCAGCATTATATTCAAATGCCCCAATGGAAATCATTGCCAGATTCAATTCAAAATGTAAATACTGGAAACTACTTGTACAATAATGATATAATTATACAGCATAAATACCGATTTCTAACGCATGCGAAAGTTTCCTCCTGATAAATTATTTTCTCACACTTAGCATTTGACCATGATTAATATCACAAACTGATTCTTGGAATATTAAATGTCATAATAGAGTACGTTAAGTGAGGCTGATCTATAAGCAGTGGTATAAATATCCCGACTGAGAACAAATATATGGCCACTCTGGCCACTCTCCAGAAACGAATTAATTTACATGATGTTTAACAAGGAAATATTGATGATTCGGGTTTTCATGGCTACGCAACAAAGTTCAAGGACGGATGCTTGCTATGAATTTGTTATGTATATAAACATTCAACATACCACTTTATGCAACCCAAAAGTGTTTGTTGACTGAATTATTATTCATGTGTAGCAATATACAATGGAAACATTTTTATATCATAGTCAGCAATATGTAAGTCCATTTAAAATTAAATTACTCGTACTCACCAGCTCCGTATATCCACATAGTACTATTGCTGCCACAGACAAGACCGCTACCACATGTTTCATATGAGCATGTTACATGGTTGAGTTGCAAAGCGTTAAAAACTTCTTCTGATAAACAGTGACAACGTGTACCCTATAAGATATTGAAACTTAATGGTATATTACAAAAGGAAATGAAATGACATACTGAATTGCATTACATTAATCAAATACGGTCAAAGTATATATGTAGTTTTTTGTATGACAGTACACCTGAAGTCACATTGATGTTTTTTTTGTTTAATTAATCTTGCAATACGCTTTTATGACAGAGATGAAGATAAAAAACTTCAACTTTAACCGAGAACGCTTACATAGAGTGCATTCAACTGAACACTTATCTCACCAAAGTGCAATGAAATTGCATTAATATTTAAAATGTATTAGTTGCAGATTACCGAATTCATATAAATCCTTTAAATATTTCATAACTGAATAAGCATTATTTTAAGGATAACACAATAATATTTAGAAACTGCATATTTCCCGTTTCTGAAGATCACACACAGCTAGTCCAAATACTTTTGTTTCTTAAAGATCATTCTATATTCAAACACGAAAGACATATTTTACTTATTTCTGTTGTGCAGTTGAAGTTGCGAATCCGTGTTAAAGAATATTATTTTAGACTGCAGACCTTTTCCAGATTTAGTTATTTTCCTGAAAGTCTTTGCACCTTTACATTCACTGTTGAAAAGACCCATATTTCCACTGACGAACTATAGCTATCTTTATAAGTGTTAAGAATGAATTACCCACCGCTAAACCGATGTGGCCAAGGTGTTTGCATAGAGTGAAGCAGTGTCCAAGTGGATTGTCAACCTTTCCAATACGTATACCTCCTGATCTTGCCGAAGTACACCCTAAAATACATCAAATATAGCAAAGAGTGCAGACCTCGTAATGCATTAGTTTTACAACTCTGTTTTCTTGAACAAAGTAACAGAAATGATAAAAAGATCACCAGGGTTTGTTAAATTCAACAAGTAATTTCCTAGAATACAAAATGAAAAATTAAAAAGAAAATACAGTATTTGTAATTAAAATCCAAAAGTCTTAACGTTGTGTCACAAGTTGTTTAAAAATAGTTCTTAATGTGGTTTTGGAATGCGAACGTTTATGTCATCTACTTAAGGTGAGAGACCGTGCCTCAATGTACAATCATATTGACATGATACCTTATTAAACGTCATACTTCTGTATATAAATATATTGTGTTCGATGTCCGCATCAAAAATGATCGAAGCAGCTTTGTTGTTGCGAAACTTGTGAAATTTGTTTCAGAAGGAAATTAACTTTTCCAATCTAAGTGTCTTTGAATTAAATTATTTAATGTTTGAATGACTTATACGGATGTGTTTTGCCAACAATAATCGGAAATTATCTATGTTATTGTTGTTTTTGGGCTTAACGCCATTTTTCAGCACATGATAGGCTATTTGTGGCGGCTAGTATTAATGGTGAAGGAAGAAACAGGGAAATCACCGGAAAGAACCACCGACCCACGAGAAACTACTAGCAAGCTTTATCACATATCCACATTCGCCCAATCCTAGACTCGAAACAACGCAGATAGAGGTGCGATGGCAGTGATCCGTAACGGACAGCGCTTTAGACCACTCGGCCACTTGGGGCCCCTGAATTATCTATATAACTTTAACAGAGCTCCAATTGAATGCTGTAGTTTCACCATCCGCGAACAGTAACGTTTTTCGGTATAACGTGTACGTAAAATTTTAGAAAACTCTTTTCAGTGTCAAGTTCTCGTGTATATTGTATATATTGGCCACTTTTTCCGTCTTTTGCTCAGTGTGTTCAATTTTGTGCTACAATAATTAAAGCGTAAGAATTTGCTGAAGTTAGTAAGCCAAACAAATAGTTGTAACCTATTTAATATGAACATGACCAGTTAATATGACTTATGGTACCTTGTTGAAACTAATGTCGATCAATACAGAAAGATAATGTTGGTTTCTTTTATAATTATATATCAGGAGAAATATTTGTCAACATTGGCACTGAGATAATTTTGACCAGTGTTTCGCTCGCTATACAAAAATTGAGATTTGGAATTTATTTTTATATGTTAGACAACCGAGCGACACATTCAAATGAAAAATATTTCCCGTTAATGATACTACCAACATGTTTTCCCTTGGATACAAGTTTACACTCAAATTTGATATTGCAGCTGTATCTTTATAGCAAACGCATGCCACTGGGACACATCAGCGTGATCAACTTTTAAAAGGATTCCGTGTGCATTTAGATAGATTTCTAGAGTATTCATGATCACACACACTGAACGATTAGGTCTAAAAATGAGATCCATTTACAAATCAGCATGAACTACAGGAAATGTATTACTATAATAAATTATGCAAGTAGTAAACAACGAGTGATCACAACACAACAAATATGCATATTTGTATGGGTATAAGTGGATATATATATATATATATATATATATATATATATATATGTGTGTATATGTATATATGTGTATATATACATATATATATATAGCTCTTTATATCTATCTATCTACCTATCTATCTATCTCTATCTCTCTCTCTCTCTCTCTCTCTCTCTCTCTCTCTCTCTCTCTCTCTCTCTCTCTCTCTCTCTCTCTATATATATATATATATATATATATATATATATATATATATATATATATATATATATATATATATATATATATATATATATATATATATATATATATATATATATATATATAAGTAGTAAGGGAAAAGGCTGATTCTAGCTCAACGACTCCTATCCCACAGGTAAGCTCTGTCATACAGAGGTGACGAATTTTGTTTAGGGAAATGGCTGATTCTAGCTCAACGACTCCTATCCCACAGGTAAGCTCTGTCATACAGAGGTGACGAATTTGTTAGAACAGCGCATGCGTGGAATACGATTATTCTAAAGACGGCACATGGGTTTTATAATGAGTCTACCACAAGATTTTTTATCAGATAACAGGATGAAAATTAAGTTGTGCATTAGAACGTTTCTGTTAACAAGACGGAAATTAAACTAGCATTAGAATGAAAATGATATTATTTTATACCTCGTGACTAATGATTAATGTTTCAACTGTTGATATTAAAAATATTTCATTATGACGATTATAGATACTAAATTTTAATTTACCACTCACGCAGCGACGGGACTCAAACAAATCTTTTATTTCTGGTTTGTTCAGAGGATATTTTTTGTCGATAAAATATACCTTTGACCGATCGAGATCAATTGTGAGTTTATTATATTTTTGTTGGCTAATGGGGCTGTGAAAGTTTTTAAATTCCGCTAGCAACTTTTGATACAATTGTTCGAGATAATTGAAATACTCGCTATTATCAGATCTGATGAGCAAAAGTTTTAGCTTGTCACGTGTTCCACTAAAACATATACCTGATGTTTCATTATTAAATTTAACTGTCAATTGTTTGCTGTCCATCATTAAATATTTGATTTTACTACTGTAGCTATTTGTCATTGTCAAATTTTCAAACATTATTTTATAAGTTTAGAAAAATTTTTAGTCACAATGAAAATACCCAAGGGCAAATGTATCTACTCCATTTTCACAATAACGTTTGTCATCAAAATTACACAATCCACGTTTGATAATGACATCTGTTTCAAGCTTATGATGATTAGTTCGAATTGCCATAGCTCTCATAAAACTAACACCGCCATCAAGCGCGTACTTGTAGTCATCAAATTTCATAAACTTTTTAACAAAATTACGAGGCAGACCTTGGCTTTTTTCGTTATTTTGTTATTGTCTAACAATATGGCATACATTTTGCTGCGTAATCCGATAAAGTATTTGATAGCGCTCGAGTTCATTTCATCTTTAAACTTACCAATCACCTTTTTATTTGTGTCGTCATGAAATTTACTGTCACGTGGGTAATCAGAAAGATCAAACAGATCTCGATTATTGTACATGTCCTGATAGATATCCTCGCATTCGATTTCATATACGAGCGAAACGGTATCAGTAAACAATAATCTACTTGCCGGCCACTGAATTTTAGCAAAATTGTAATGAAAATCGTACATCAACCACTTTGATAAATCTAACACTACAGCTCCAACATAGATCGGCTTGTTTAGTTTTAGATTTGTTTTTCTTCTTTGTATTGCAACAAGATTTTCATTAAATATTTTCATGCTCACAAAATCATCGTCTGACACAAGTTTGTTTCTGCGATTGACATCATTAACTATTTCAATAT
>JAEAOA010000571.1:0-57500 GCA_016746295.1 Potamilus streckersoni
TATAACAGGGTTCCTGCAGACTTAACAAAAATAAATTCCATGACTTTTCCAAACCTTTTCCAGGACCATTTCATAAAACTCAAGGACCGCGCTATCTTGCATTGTCAAGTAAATGAACATAAGGAATAACATCTTTCAATTTAAAATAAGAAATAAATTAACAACAAATATATTTAATATGTACTTTTTAAATTTACATGGGCTAGCACACTTTGACTTTATGTAGGAATTCATGTCATAATCCAATGATCAATGTAATTTGTATTGAAAAGAAAAAAGGAAACAATTCTTAGTAGTCTTTGTATGTGTTCCTATTTGCAATATTAACAAAATTCATTACTTTCCAGCTGCTTTCTTTTATTTTGTGAACTACACCTGAAATCATGTGATACTTCCGTTAGGAGAACTTACTCTTATTATATGAATTGAAACCATTTATCGATTGTAATTTTATCATTTTATTTAATCGGTTCTCGGTGCTCTATAAAATTTAAAGTAATCAATATCTTTTACTCCATTGTCACAAATTCCATGACTTTTCCAAAACTTTTCAAGGTTTTGACAAATTCCATAACTTTTCAAGGCCCTTGAAATTTATTTTTTAAATTACAAAATTTTTTCCAGGATTCCATGACCTGCAGGAATCCTGATATAACTTAATCTACTGCGATAAGTTCAGTCTCCGTCATATTCTGGAACAATTTCGTATGTTTAGCGTTACTTTTAGTCACAGTCACTTGAATATTAATGTTCCAGATTTTCCTAATTTCCACTATAGTATTGGACAATGTCGCAATTTTAGTATTAATTTTAGTCTAAACCAATGTATATTAATGTTCAGGGACATGTTTAGTCTCGGTTAAGTTCTGGGACAATTTCGTCATTTTAGCGTTACTTTTAGTCACATCCATTTTGGTGTTAGTCTTTTCCTTGATTAAAACTATTTATAGCATCATTATAAATATGCAAATTTATGAACACCATCAACATATTTCAAGTCTATGTAATGCTTTATATATAACTCTATGTTTTATAGTAATATATGTCGGTTTCTATGTCTCTATTTTATAGGTCTCTCCCTAGAGTCGTAGTGCTAGCTGCGCGTATTTAGGACAACTAGGTCAGCTCCTTGCTACACTGTTACCAAGTGTTTAGTACCGTGACGTCATGCCACCTGGGCCATTTCTCTTGTCGCTATACAGTCCCAGGGTGTGCTAATACAAAATTCCCCTTGTCGCTATATTCCTTCGGCTGTGCCATTTGTCGCCAAAAATCTTGTCGCTATATCGTCCCAGGCTGGTTTTTAATGATAACTCCCATTGTCGCTATATCATCCCCATTCACTACTAATGTATCATGACAAAAGCATAAACGAGTGTCGTTTTAAATTTTTTTTTACACATGCAATCCGGTAATATTTATGCTCCAGCTGTAAGAAAATAAGGTGCATTCCAGTTGCATTAAGATTTATACAGCAGCAGCAGGAGTAAAAAAACCCCCCAAAAAACCTCCCAAAAAACAAAACAAAAAAAAAACCCAAAACAACACCCGAACCCATTGTTTTGCATAGTGTATTGTAGGCATTGTAGTTTAGTATTCAATTTTTTATTTTACAGCATCTTCAAACAAGACTTTAATTATAATTCAACATTTGATTATTAGACGGAATTGAACACTTATCGTGCTGAAAGAAGTTAAGGCTTAAATAAAATTCAGCAAAATATTAGTCTACAGACTTAATTTGAATATCGGATACCTTATTCCATGGTTAAATGTGCTTTTTTATTCATACCAAATTTGGTTGGATTTCTTTAGTCCCTTCTTGTTTTAATCTATTAGTTGACTGCAGTCTCTTATTTTCTGTTTTCAATCCATATATGGTCACTTCGAAACAAAACAAGAAATATTTCTCAAAAGCTGAAGAAGGTGCAGGCCTACCCCAACCCACTTTTATTTTGCATCTTGAGACCTTTTTACAACGTAGGGGAAATCGTATTGCATGTACACAGAAGATAACAAGGGCGGAGACACATGTTCTGGTATATTTTGGTGCAATATATTTTGGTATATATAATTAGAGCTAGGCACAGCAAAAACGTTTGGCATATTCCACTTATATTAGGGACCAACAATTCAATGTTCTGTGGCAGAGGCCTCACACTTTTGCTTCATTTCTGTCTGTCAACTGTTGGCAAAAGCAAAACAATTTTGCTCTGATTTAACGCAAAATAGCACTGGACCATATGCATGATATTATTTGGAAAATATATTAATTAGCTTAAAAAGGAAACAAATTAAAATATTTCAGTTCAAAAAGAATTTGCGGTCCTAACACACATCACGAACATTAAATGGCCAACATTTTATAGGACATAAATGTGCAATGTGTAACAGTTTTATTAATTGCAGTCTAAAAGCTATAACCAAAATGAAATGAGTAAAAGAACGCTATTGCTGATAATGTTAAAGATGTTCGAGAGGATATTCTTACAAATATAAAGTGTTGATACGAAAGCCAACAATTTATTTGCAACAGTATTGGTATAATAGAGACAACACAGCAAAAATGAAATGCATTGTATCAGAAACGAGAAAATATTTAGTGGATTTGAGAAGTTACATAAAGTTCAGAGAAAATAAGTACGCACCTGAATATCGACCGATGATTAACAGCATATATTTAACACATTTACTTTAGCAAAGAACTGAAAGAAATATATCGGCTGTAAAAGAAAATGTTATTTATACATATCTGTCTTTTTCTAGAAGAGTCTGGATACATCACCTTAGAACATTGAAACCAAGCGGTTTAAACCAAGAAGACTAGAAAAAGACAGCGATGCACAATTAAAATTACCTTATGCAGCCGACACATTTTCTTTGAAATAATTCTCTAAATTTGCATAATTGCCTACAATTACTGCTATAATAATGTAATATCCGGGATATAATTTGCGCTTGCATAAATGTGCATAAAATAGCAGATGTCGTTATGGTTAATCGATTTCTAGGTCAATACAAATAGTTTCCAGTATCCGCAAAAATTGAAATGAATTAGTTAAAACATAATAAATTTAAAGGTTTAATTCTTGTAGAAACAGCCATGTGAAGTTTTGCAAACACTGCTGTTTTTCTGTTTTACTTGTTTGTCTTGTCTATGTTTTGTATATGCCTTTGACAAAGACTCATTAGAATTTGAAAGAGCTCATGTTAGTTCGATACTAGTTTTGCATTTTTCGTTGTAAGTTTATTACATTCATCTTAATCAATCCCTGACATACGTGATACCTAGCTGGATCATAGTTTTGAAACTGAATGATGTTTGATTAATTTTAGTAGTTACCTGATTGACATTGTGTACCGTGTCATCAGCACTGAAGCTTGAAACGGTGTGAACGGTACAAAAGTTTTTTTTCTTCTCTGTTTTTTTTAAAACCTTTCTGTTTAAGGTCATGCGCCCAGAATTCATTATGTTGTGGCAATTAGCAATCTTATCTGAATATCAAATGATGTAACCGTAGTTACAGTCCCATAATTACGTGTCTATATCTGTGTGGTAACTATTAAGACTGGTTCAAGTTACAAACCATCCGTTTTCATTAAAGCAGTCAATTATACACCAATTTCTCTCCGAACGTGGAGGGATTTCTAACAATGCCTATAATGTTGACATTACTTTTTTTAAAAAAAACTTTGTCTGGATTTTTAAACTTACAATACAACATTTCAGCAGGAAAGAACTTTGGTTTTTTTCTTCCTTCACTATCACGTTTGGTCTTAATTGGAAATATTAGCTTCATATGAGAACTCATTGTCAAACATTTTGTCTGAAATATTGTTATCAGTCTCAATTAACTCTAATTTCTCGGCGGTACATACCGTGACATGCTCATAAACTCGAAAGGTTTATCGACGCTACTTATAGTTCTCCCCAACCTACCCCATTTTCTCAGCAGCAAAAGCGCCATCTTCATTTATAAAATAGTTTAAAGAATATAGCAATTAATTATTCCCAACAGTTTATTATTAGACTATTCTTGAATACTTCAAGTTGCAAATGGCTGAAAGAATGAGCTGAATACGGCATAGGAATGTCATGTTCGTCTGGAATTAAACTGTGGGTAAAGTTTCTTCAAAAAATGGAGCATTTATAACTATGCCATGAATTTTGACACAATTCCCTGAGTCTTTCCTTTAAGTTTTAAAAATTTCAATAGAAGATTTCAGCTGTAAGGTACTTGCTAAATTCATTCTCTTTAATGTGCATTTACAGACCAGCTTTATCTGAGAACTCGTAATTAAAATTCTGTCCAATATGTGTTTGTTCACTTCAACGAATTCTAATTTATGGGCATACCGCGAAATGCACATAAACTGCATGTGGCGCTTTACGATACTCCTTCATTATCCACATCGACAAAATCGTCCGTTGTAACCAAATATGAATGCATTTCTTCAAATTCTAAATGTGTGCTGGCATATTTGAAAAATTTAAAATATATAGCAATAACTCATTCCGGATATTTTATAAGTGGACCTTTATTTAATATTTCAAGTTGTAAAAGAAGTTCCTGGCTGGGTATGCGATACGGAATCCCAGATTTGATTATCTCTATCGCACGCCAGATCAGCCATGTAATATTGAATGGGTAGGTGATAAAATTAAATTTGTAATATTATCATTAATATGTTTCATATACAACCATTTTGTACAAAGTAAGTTAATGTGTTGAGCTTTTTTTTGCATGAATAATGACAAGACGATAGTAATAATTACTGGTGGAAACTATCAACATATTGGTACATAAAAAAATACCGTGGTACGTACCACCGTAAAAATTTATGCCACGCACCTTTAATATATATATATATATATATATATATATATATATATATATATGTGTGTGTGTGTGTATGTATGTATGTATATGTGTGTGTGCATGTGTGCGTGCTTGCTAGTTTTGTTTCCAATATTCCCGAAATCTTTTTGTCTGCTAGAGAAAGGTAATATTAACAGGTTTTGTTTGTTTGATTAAAAAAATACAGGCAGTGTCTGCAATGAATTATATTTACATTTGTGCCTGATTATGATGTTACATAATATTGGGTATGTACAGAGAACTTGCCTGGCGTTTGCTTTAAAGCTTTCATGACAGATAGATACTATATGACCACATGATTAGTTTTTGAAATATCAATGTAACAAAAAAGGAACTAAAAGGCAATTCACTTTTAGTATATTTGGCGTTTGCTTTAAAGCTTTCATGACAGATAGATACTATATGACCACATGATTAGTTTTTGAAATATCAATGTAACAAAAAAGGAACCAAAAGGCAATTCACTTTAGTATATTTGGAGCCGCATTTGCAAAGTTAGTAGAGCGCCAGACTCGCGATCCAATAGTCGCTATTTCGAATATAATTCAAGAAAAACTATATATTTTAAATATTCAGTAGAATTACTAAAGTTCGGTTTTACTTTTGAATAATGCATTACTTTGGGATTATTGTGAATTCATTCACAGACATTCAGGATTACATCGTTGTCTTTAAGAGGTTAGTGTTAGAACTGGTCGGCCTGGTGCCAGGATAATGTGATTGGGTGGGACATCATGCCACATGTCTGCGGCATGATGCCCCAGTGCTAGATATCACTATAAACTGTCATAATGGAGACATCGTAGCGATATGACTAAAATTTTTTTTTTAAAGCTACGTTAACACACACACACACACACACACACACACTTTTGTTTTAGTTGTCACTTTTTGCTTTTGAAATCATTCGTTCTGTAATTGTTAGTTTGGGACATTTTTGTTGTTGTGGTGGTGGTTGGGTTTATGTTAACGCCATTATCAGCACATTGTAATCCCTATTCAGTGGTCAGTATATTTGTCCGAGGAAGAGCCAGACCCTGGGAAAAACTACCGACCCACGGGATCATAGTGAGAATCTTTCTCGCATGCTCACGTTGGTTCCTCCCATGAATACATAATTATCATGTACTTATTAAAAAAGTAGTGTGACTGCAAATACTTTGATGGATTTTTCCTTTGAGAAATGGAAACTTCTACACAGAGGTGTACAGCTTGATAACATAAACATTGGCTACAAAAATGATAAAGTTTGAACTAAATTATGAAAATGATATGAAGATTTCAGGATTAGTTAACGCTTGCTAAAATTATAAGACTTGTGATGACTTGCTTAACATGCTGCATATGTTGAAACTTAGTAGTGGAAAAGGATGTTTTGGATAGAAATTAATTTCGCAATCTTGTAGTGAAACTATGTCCAAAGGTATAAAGAAAAAAAAAACAACAAAACAACAAGTAAATTTGTTTAACTTCTTCCAGTATCATGTTCGGATATCTAATATATTTGGCTATAAACAAGATGGGCCCTATGCTTAAGAGTTCCGTAACAATAAACCTTTCTTTGAATGTAATTATACATTCAGCGTCAGTGGCACAAGGGCCTAGTATTCTTGATACTCAGCCATTTTTTTCCCCATTATGACTCCAAACGTCTATGTTAAGCATTGCTCCGATAAATAGGACAAGATGTGACAAAAGTTAATGTGTCAAGTTTAATTTAAAATTTTATAATAATAATAATAATAATAATAATAATAATAATAATAATAATAATAATAATAATAATAATTTATATGACATAGAGGACTGATAAGCATTACTATGTTAGAACAACATAGAGTATAATGATGCTGCGTCTTATCAGTCAATTAGAGGTTACAGTTCGAAATAATTAAACACGACATCTTTAGAAAGGACATGTGACAAGTAGCATAGTTGCTCACGTTAAGTTTTTTTTTTATCTACAAATAAATGCTATAAAGAATGTGAGGACAATTATGTGCAGCAACTAAATAGTTTTTTGTTTAGCCTCGTTAGTAATAAAAAAAAGTGTTACATGTAAGAACCTTATCATATTGACAATTATGGTAAGCTAATGGAATTGTTAGCATCGATAGGTGTGGTACTATTCAATAGTTTCTGCTATTTATGTTTACTAAAATAGAAGTAGGTTTAGGAATTCTATGCCACGAGACCTTGAACCATCGAACCATGCATTTTAAGTACCAAGTTAATAACCTATTAAATTATTAGACCTGAGTGAGGTGTATCTATTACATTTTATCAAATACATACATACATACATACATACATACATACATACATACATACATACATACATACATACATACATACATACATATCAAAAACTTTGAATTTATGAGTAATATTTTGCCTAGCTATAAATGTAGAGTCAATGAATAACATTTATCTACGTCTTCTTGAGACATAGGTATCATGACATACTTATCCCCTCAACTTATAAATACTACCCTGATCACTTTGTAAAATTTGCTAGGGATTTATTGTCAGCCTCTAGTATAATGTGAATAGGATGATTTCATGTTTTTTTTTATCAATACCAATTATCTTCTTCTTTAGGCGGAAAATAGTCTACGAAAAGGACATGGCGACAGCTATACGGGTAGCAGCAGCGGGAGCTGCAGCCATCTATTTGTTAGGTAAACTGGCTTCTTCTCCGAATATTGGAATTAATCTGGACGAATGGCAGTACCCTGTAAAAGAATTTTCGAGGGCAGACGGAAGACTTGAGAGTCAATTGAAAACTTTGGAATGTGTCGGGGAACTCGATATTCCTCTAAGGATTTGGAATAATGCGACTGCGTTGGTGAAAGAAATTTTAGACATGCTCCTGCAAGAAATGAGGATGCAAGCATCACAGTATGAGGGCCTTGTCTTCGATGGTTATCGAAAGCAGGGGAGTGGAAGAGACGGTCTGAAAATTCGAACACCAGATGAGTTTGACGTCTTACTTGAGTACCATATTGAAGGCCTTCATGTTGAGCCAGTGCCTATCGATGCCTTTCCCGGCCTTGGAGAAATGAAAATCCTGAATACAGATTATGAGATCGAAAGACGCTTTGCAACATGGCTCAGGAAAAATGTTATCGTTAGACACCAAGGCAGTTACTATCTGAGGGCTAGGATTCTACATCAGTCGGTATTTGAGTCTCTCTTGGATAAATGTCGAGAGAAAATTGCAAACAAAACGAAACAGAATATATCATTCCAGTTGACCAGAAGAATGAACCCGCCGTCAGTCAACCTGACAATCAAGAATATCCAAAGAGACAAAGGGATTGTCGGCGCCTTATGGGATTGGCTATTGGCTGAGGGAAATGAGCCTGATGTTATCGACATCGATGTTGTTCCAGCAATGATGGTCGTAAAAGAAAAGGCACGCGGCACTTCCGGATTTATCGACTGTCCAAGGTACGCTGTTGTGAAATGGATGGAGGATACTCGGGCATTAGCATCACGTTTTGAGGATCCGTCTATGATATGGCGTATTTGTACCTCAGGATACGAGAAACATTACATGGATCTGGCACGAAACGACACAGGAAAGCGGTATATTATGACGGCATGTCGAATCATCAAAACCTTTATGAGCAAGGAGAAGGATAAACGTCTCCCTGGGCAACTTCCTTTGCCAATTAGTACATTTCTTCGCTCTTTCTATCTGAAGAACATTGCCTTCTACTGCATGCTGTTCACAAAGTCTGTAAAGGGAGTCCGCCAAGCTCTTGGATATTTCCTAGGATTTTTGAAAATCAGCCTTGAAGAGGAATGCCTACCAGAATTTTTCCATGGAAACAGCTTACTGAAAAATGATTTTCCGTCTTGTGCGGAGGGTGATCAGGCTAATATGTTTGAGCATATATCACGAGAAACACTCATCAATGCCCGACACTCCCTCGGCACCGTGTTATTCAAGTTATCTGATACATTTGACAAGAAGGATCTGGAATCAGGCCCGTGCCAAAAGTTTAAGAGCTTCATAACCAGTTCTATATAATTCATTTCTGTTAATTCGTGTCTCTGATATGACATTGGCGAAACAAAACATTAATTACGCATATTTATAAATGATGACTTGACTTTTACTAAATGTTTAAGGAGAGAATTCTTTGGGAGCTAGTTTAATAGATAAATTGGATTTTGGTGCGGTGGACTTATTTTGAAGATATCGAACGTTTTAAAACATTGAAAAAACGGTGACTATATTTGACACTGACATTGTACAGATTGATGAAATAATATGCAAATATTAACAAAATTCTAATGTCTTCAGTATCTAGCAAAGAACCTGTACTAAAGGAGTATGACATCAAAACATGAATAACATGAATTGATAATACAAAAAAAAAAGTTGGGTCAGGTAAATTTTATAATTACTTTTTCATTGGAGGATTGATGTACTTTAAGTTCTACAAAGAAAATATCTCGATTGCATCACACGGACATGAATGAGAAAAAGTAAACCATCAGCCTTGATCGAAGAGTGGTTTAAAACAACACACACTTTTTAGCATGTAAATTCATTAGATAAATGCACGTTGTATATAACATAATTTTGTTGCCAGCAAATAATTATAGGTTGTTTATACATGTGTAATAATTTACATAAACAATCGGTGATAATATAATAATTACATGTTAAATACAGAAGTAAATATTGATGGAAAGAAATATTATTAAAGATTTATTAAATTGATTAAATATATTTTGTAGTGAATTGTGTATATTAAAGTGAGTATAAATAGGGATAAATTGCTGACGAATCAGGTCGACAATTGACCAGTGTCTTACGAATCGATGAAACTGGTGACAGGAGCTACAGGTAAAGTGGCTGCATAGACTGTTGTCATGCAAATATCAGTTAGCTTTAGCCATACACGATGAAGTGCGACTTGTAATGATTAACTGTATGATACCTTATGCATATACCAACGTAATCATGAGAAGACACGACTCAATCGCATTTAGATTGTTATATTCCTGTTTAGAAAATAGTGATGATGGACCAGTAGAGTTTCACTGGTCACCAAATAAAGTGAAACTATTATGAAGTCCTAATGAGAATCATTCATTTAAGTCAAATTTTATAACAGTTAGTTACTTGCATTATGTAGAGATAGTGTTTTATCTCAGTGGTGGGTAAAGGCTTTTTATATCAGATACCCGACGTGCACAACGACCCTCTATAAGTTTACTTTTCACCTGTGTCAAATGTCTAGAGATACCCGTCCATTGTAGTGAACAGTCTTTTTTATATCTCATCTGTTTCATTTGAAAGAAATTATATTCGCATGGGGATTTTATTTCAGTATGACGAAAGTCATAAAAAAATGTTTATATGGAATAAAGTTGTAATCGTCAATATTGAAGAGAAGAAGAAAATCGGCAAGAGTTAAAAAGAAAACTTATATATCCTTCACTATTTTGGTAGCCTTGTCTGTCGGACCTATTGTCAAACACCACACTCACCACATCTTACAACTTTCACCAATTTCGCAACAATACCCTCCTATTTCATTATTTACACCCACCTATTTATAATATTAATTATTATTAATTATAGCTAACACTTACCCCTTGTTACTTATCCCAGATATTTCACAACGTTAAGTTTTTAAATTGTAACCATAGACACTTTCGTCGCATAATAAAGTATTAAACATATACATGCTTGAGTATGTGGGAAATGTTACAGGAGTTAAATTAATATCGTCAGGTGTTATCTTTCACAAACAAAATGCCAATTCTGTTCACACAGTAGAGAAAGATTAGAGTACTTAGCTTCGTTAGCTTTTAGGCTAAGATACGATAAAGATATTTGTACAGGGCATGCAATTATATGCACTTTTGATGTAGATTTGACGTGAACACTAAAAGTTATTCTATAAATATGGTTTAGCTATCAGTGTCAGATGACTAGAGACAGCCTTTCGTCCATGTTCTGGGCACAGGGTCTGAGCGATCAGATACCCGACATACGTAATGGCCTTGTAACGAATTTACTTTTCATTTATGTTAGATGAGTTAAGATAACCGTTGGTCTACGTAGTGAACAGATGTTTCCTTAGATTTCCTTAATTTTACATACTTTTGGTGATTTTATTCAAAAAAGATAAAAGTCGTGACAAATATATTCATTTGAAAATCTGTTGTACAGACATAGCAAAGAACAACCGTCCTTCGAGGCTCATAGTGGAGGAGTAAGAAAGATATAAAATAGGGTTATATAATAAGCATCACTCGTTTTTAACAGTTATCAGATAGCACACTCTCACCCGTAATGCAAGAATATTCTGTGAAATCATTTACACACAAACACACACACGCACACACACACACACACAACATGATAGGTATTCCAAGTCGCATACAAGAAGACGGAAAATAAATATTGCTAAAAGTGGCTGATAGGAAGAAAATGTAGGTTTGGCAGGTTCAAATATACTCGATATATCACATTTTATTGCATCTAATATCATGCAAAAATGTACTGAATAAAATTCTTATATCGGTATGCAGTGAAAATGTAACCATTGCCATTTTACCCACGTCACTGAAATACCAATAAATTGTTTTGTCGTAATACCTATCTAAGATACTTGGTCTAGTATATTCTCAAATCGTATTAAATGTCCTTAGCGTGTAGTTTGCTGTGAGCAGACAATCCACGAATAACTTCTTGGTTCCTATAAGCTGAGGAAAAATACCAGAAGGTTACTAGTACTAATGGTAGTGCACAGTATGAATGTTAAGGCCGAACAAAGGCTGCGCAATTGGATCAGTTATCATGGGCATCAATTTTGCTATGTACAGTATTATGTTTTGAGAATATGCAACTGATCCTGTATACAAAAACTGTTCATAATGTTATTAATATTGTTTAATCCCGAAAACTGTCACTATCAAACTCCAATTCAGTTGCTTTACTTAACATTTCTTCGCGTTGCATGTACTGCAGATATATTGAGTAGGGCGTCATACTTCATGAATTTGCTTTAGGTTATATTCCTTATTTGCACGTTCCTGTACCACATAGCAAAAACATCTTAAAACTACTGTTTAACAGAACTGTTCACGCAGATATAGCTGGCAGTGACTCCTTTATTAGAATCCACAACCCTATTCTTCCACTACGTTTCGTTTCTAGGGAATGACCTCCCGCGATGTAATTTATCCAGTGTGGATAGATACAAAGAAGAATGCAGATATCTGAATAAGTATGGTGAAGAAATAAACATAACCAGCCCCCTTTCAATGAACAAATATAAAATTTAATCAGTTTAACAACAGAATTTAAAATGATAAGAAATCAAGTTCTTGGTTACAGAGAAGGAAAAATGTACTAACATGTACCCAAATAAAAAAAACAATACAAATTTTTCTCTCATTACTTGTCAGTGACAGAACTAATTCAAGTCTTCATTGCCTACAAGATGTGACCTTTGAGTGCAACGATGAGCGACATCATCACCTTATCCGGACATCATGTCTTCCGTTCGTCCCTGCTCTGCCAATCTTTGTCTAGTTGTCTGGACCTAGACTCTTGCCAGTTGAACTCTGATTCAACAATCGTCTCTGGACATAGAATTAGGATCAGAATTTGCTCTGGTACATGAAATTGGTACAGGAATTTTGAGCAATCTCAGGAATTTCTGAATCTCTGGAAGCGTTTAGGAAAGCTGTTTCCTTTAATAAACAAAAAGTCTGCAATAAACAATAGGTCACATTTCCAAGTATATATATATATATATATATATATATATATATATATATATATATATATATATATATATATATATATATATATATATATATATATATATTGTCTTTTAGACGCCTTGTAAACTTAGCTTACACTGAGACAAGTTGAACTGTTAAGGTGAAGGATTCTATGTATATTTTACCTATATCAGATATACACTGTACCTACTGTGCATCCAACGAATGGTTTAATACGTTTGTTCTTGGATAGAGGAAAATGATGGTTTATATGAATATTTGTATGTGGAATTTGTGTACGGGTGCTTGTGGGGACGCTTCTCCTATTTCCCCTGCAACCTATTTAAGAATAGACAGATATTTCAAGGTATACTTCGCATAGCATAATAGAGTAAAAGTCAAACGCGTTGAAAGGAATAATGCATTCTCATTAGTTGACCGGAATGACATACTTTGCCAGCCCATATCCTCATGTTTTGGTTGACCAATGAGAGTTTGGTATTCAATTCTGTGCATTGCATTTGCATATTAGGTAAGCGCCACCATTGAATGGCCATATCCAGTAGTGATAACCTTTGAAACAAGGCTAGATTTCTTAAAGGTAGTG
Organism: Potamilus streckersoni; assembly: GCA_016746295.1. NCBI lineage: Eukaryota > Metazoa > Mollusca > Bivalvia > Unionida > Unionidae > Potamilus > Potamilus streckersoni. The sequence continues at coordinate 13,249 of JAEAOA010000571.1, forward strand.
GAGCAGGTTTAAGTCGAATTGAATCTGGACTTAGAAAGTCATGGCTAAGCATCGGTGCTAAATTTTCATGCTACTTATTATTCGGTTTGAAATATCATTTCAATTCTTAAATAGGTCGTAGAGAAGTGTCATCCTTTGTATTATTATACATTGTACGTGTATTATGTATGGGAAAATTATAAGCAACGGCACGATCTCCCGCAAATGACAGCAGCAAATAGTGTTCACTTAACGCAAAAAATACTGTGAAGGTTTGCTTGCTATTTGCGTCTCAGTCTACACATTTAGTTGTCATGCGACCATACTTGTATTCTAGAAAACAAAACCCCTATGTACATCTAAATGTGACCTTCTTTCACAAACCTGACTGTATTTGGAAATAGTAATGTGTACAATCAACATCCTTTAAAGGTACACAAACAGCACGTTGGAGATTGATTTATACAAGGTTCGCATAGGTCGCCAGTAATTTTCTCATTTTCAGATCAGCGTTCAATAGCGATTTCTCGCGTGGACATAAAAAAGATGGTATCATGTTGTGGTCCTTGGACTTTCAAGCCTGAAGCTATTTTTGTAAACGCGATAGGCTCACTTGAATGTGCTACAGATTTACATTTACGTTTATTACACATTCTAAAAGTTATTATATTAAAGAAGCATTTCTCCATAAGAAGAAAAAAAAGTCAAGGAAACTATAAGGAATTGTAGTCCTGGTAAAAAAGACAAAGTATTGTCAAACGTTTGAGTGTACATAGATAATCGATGTTAAACGTTCAGATTTTGAAAAGCGTCGAAGTCGTTATTGGGTTTTATAAATAGCTGGCAGGGATAATGTACATATTCAAACAACTACGGCTATTACCGTACACGTTGATGATTCCGTGTAAATATAGAAGTGAAGAAACCCCTCATCCGAAAAGAAGAAATGTGATTAGTGTAAAGACTATCTGCACAAAAAGTACAGTAGATACAAGGGATCTAGACCCATCTAATCTATGAAAAATGACTAGAAATAAGTTGAATCGAGAGAAAGAACGTCTCAAGAAAGCTACCTGAAAGCAATCGATTATTAATGACCAAATTGATAGCAATATTTCCGATCAATGCTTGCACCGAAGGATGTGGCCCCATACCAGGTTAGCTGAAAATATTACAACTAACAGATGTTCATCACTCTTAGTTAATTAATTATTTATTTGTTATACGCAGCCAAAAGTTTTCTCCTTCGTTATTATATTTATTTTCGTGGACTACAGCAATTTTGGCTAAAAAAAAGTTTCAAGCTGATGGACGAAAATAATACATCTAAAATTATGCATTTTTATACAATATGAGTAATTGTCATTGATTTTATGTACAAGTATGGCTTTATGCTTGACAACATCATTTGAAGGATGTATATATTATGATAAACATTTTATCATAATTGTGGTAAATTGGCGGCGTTCAAACCACACCCACCTCTTCCACTACGTTTCGTTGCTAGGGAATGACCTCCCGCGGTGTAATTTATCCAGTGTGGATAGATACAAAGAAGAATGCAGATATCTGAATAAGTATAGTGAAGAAATAAACACAACGAGCCCCTTTCAATGAACAAGTATAAAATTTAATCAGTTTAACAACAGAATTTAAAATGATAAGAAATCAAGTTCTTTGTTACAGAGAAGGAAAAATGTACTAACATGTACCCAAATAAAAAAACAATACAAATTTTTCTTTCATTACTTGTCAGTGACAGAACTAATTCAATTCTTCATTGCCTACGAGATGTGACCTTTGAGTGCAACGATGAGCGACATCATCACCTTATCCGGACATCGTGTCTTCCGTTCGTCCCTGCTCTGCCAATCTTTGTCTAGTTGTCTGGACCTAGACTCTTGCCAGTTGAACTCTGATTCAACAATCGTCTCTGGACATAGAATTAGGATCAGAATTTGCTCTGGTACATGAAATTGGTACAGGAATTTTGAGCAATCTCAGGAATTTCTGAACCTCTGGAAGCGTTTAGGAAAGCTGTTTCCTTTAAGAAACAAAAAGTCGTGCAATAAACAATAGGTCACATTTCCAAGTATATATATATATATATATATATATATATATATATATATATATATATATATATACATTAAATCGGCTCAGAAAAAAGGCATAAATTCTGTTGCACTCACGTTCACTAATTCCTATGTTTGCATAGATGGTCATTGCCTGTCCTGACCTTAATTCGGGTCAGTCTAGTGGAGATCATTAAATTCCACTTCGCAGCTAACACGTATGTGCCCGTATTTAACACCCCTTGACTTCTTACATTAAACTATCTAGTAGTGTTAAATTACATATGGCTTAGACCCTCAAATCTAACTATTCTAAAATAGTTTACGCGATCAATTAAATATTACAAATTAGTATATGGATATACACTCAATACATGTCATACTAGACATAGAGTTAATTCATAAGACTACGAAACATTACCCCTCATTTATTAGGTTCAATTCTTGAAAATCCCTAAGCACTCCTATGTATCGAAGATTCAATTACATGCAATCTTGTCAGTTCTTTCAATGAACATTCAATTAATGAATTGATAATATGAAAATCAAAGAATAAAATGTCATAACTAACATGTCACTAAAACCCTGCAAAATGAAATGATACATACATCTTAACTTCAATACATTTGCAAATAAATCGACAAATGAAATAGCATATTAAAATCGGGAAGCTAAGATTGCGTACCTTTGCCGTTTCTTATTCGTTTCAAATGAACCTCAAATGTAGAGTTTGTCTACTTTCTGAAACAACTCTCAATCTTTATTGCAATCACGCTTTATTGCAATCACGAGAAACGTCTTTCACGTTTCCCGGAGTCGACCTCCTAATTATCGCAAGAAAGAGTGAAGACTGAAGAATTTCTCCAAATAAAAACTATTAATTCCTTACAGAGTTACGCCCATAAATTACTATTAACCAATCAGAATAGACTGTTATCTAAATCTTCTCCGTAGAATTTTTGATTGTCAAGACAGCAAATCATGCTGTAATTAACGTTCCTTTGAACAATCACTTATTGCCAAGCTTCCACCTTTAACCGGTTGATTTTGGGAAAGGGTCTTATGTCATACCCTTGTACCATATTATATGACTCGTTCAAGTTACGTCGCGTGGAACGAATTCCCTTTGACGCTCAGAGATGAAATGAAAACAATCATATAACTGTCTCTAGCCCTCTCTACTTTAATTAAGTTGACTTAATAATTTGCTGTCACGAATTAGCAGATCATGGATTTATCTCTATATACATTTTGATCAACAGGTTTGCAAATACAGCTTACACAATGCTAAACTATATTGTGTTAATAAGTCCTGGATGATGTGCGAAATTAAAAATTTATACAGGTATTTCATAATGGCATCTGAATAATGGCATATTTGTGTATTAAAGTCCCTTTACAATCTCCATTCCAATGATATATCATATTGGCCATTCGTTACGAGGTCAGTCCATAACAAAAAGAGAATCTTACATCAAAGGATAACAGTCATTTGATATGATTTATCAATATCTGCAATTACAGTTTTATAAAAATAATTGACCAGCAGATGTACAAATTAATAAGTAGATGCTGTTTAACTTTAACGTACGAAATTTTATGCTATATTTTAATCGAAAGTCTTTAAAGGAACGCTTAAATTTAAAATTTAAAATATATTGTATAATGCTATTGTAATAAATTTGAAATATGCGCATTTGGTTATAGGGCACCGTTTTAAGGAATTCTTAGATTTGTGTGATTACTTGTTTGACTATTGAAATTCATTGCAATTTGAAATATTCCTTGGGCCGAAATAATTAGCCAATTACTAAGAGAAAACGTCACGGAGTGAAGTGTTAGTGAGTTTCCATGATGTCATGGTTCACTTGTAGTGAATTCAGGTCAAAACCACACTAGCGTCCCTGTCGTACCATATTCCCTATTAAACCTAATGGTGTATATTGCTGGTGTGACTGCAGTGGCAGTATTTAGGGTAGGAGACCGGTAAATTACACAATGGAATAAACAAGAAGGAACTCGGCAGATACCATTTATCTCGCCAAAGTGGCAAATGTGATGCAGTTGTACTTGCGAGATGTCTCTTGAAATCACGACTCGACTGGGCTAAGGTGGCATTGTTAAGATAGTTCCCTGTATTAGGGGATAGTTGTTTAGTTTCTACGGTGTGAACTGGTGACATTATGGAAAGTTGATGAAGAGACACCATACAGATACGCGGTTGACAGATATTTGGCAAGTTGTGAGATCTGCTGTCTTGAATTGATTAGAGAAAAATTTACGTGTAAAATAGACACGTTGGGTTTTCTAATTTACAACTGAAGTTGTATAGAAGTCTTTGGAAAGTTGGGGTAAACTTATGACTTCTAGCGGACTCGCGCCTGTGTTTGACACCGCTTGGTCAAGCAAATACCCCTGGCTTATAACACGATTTTAAATTTCAACTTGATTGAGTACGTGCATACTTTTAAGTTTCTAAGTGACTAAGTTATTAGAGACCCTAAACTGTAATGAGATGACAATGATTATAAATCACATCAGTATCTTTTATGAACAGTAAATACATTTTAGTTCAAGATCACACATTTATGAACAACGTTTATTAGGCAAGACTTCGTTATCAAAGTGCACATGTCATTTAATGTAGCAAGATAATTTAGCACGCAATATGAGATGATATTTATCACGCAGCCCGCGCACGTGGGTAGGCTTATATGGTATAATTTTAAAACCCCAAAATATTACTGTTTGACTAAGGGTTGCGCAATTACCATGATGAGCACGTTTATCAAGAAAAGATCAAAAGTTAGGTTATGTTTAATTGAAAGTGAAAATTTGCCTGTTTTCAATTTATCAATCAAACGCTGTTTTTAATGTTTCTGGTAGTCTTCAATTGCATTGTAACCATTTAAGCCCCCTCCCCAACATACAAATGTACAAACGTCTGACGTTTTACAGTACATATAGATCAAGGACTAGAACGTTATATGCGCACAAAACGCGTGCCAACAGTGACAGATAATTGCCAAGTTGTGCATCTGTCCTCATGTTTGAATAAGAGGCACGTGATTGAGATATTCCTATGTAATTCCAGTGGGGGTGGGGTGCAGAGCGCATCGGGTGGCACCATCAAAGGGGTGACTCCAAAATAACTGTTTACACAACTTTTGAATTTTTTGTGGAGGAAGGAGGTCAGTGGGGATGGACACCGTTAGTTACTGTACATTACTGTCCATAAAAGTTTTAAATTTTTGTGCTTGAAGGTCTATGAGTATGACACCATGAGTTACTGCACTGGGTGACACCAACCCAAGTGAAACCAGTGTAATTTCTACGCATTTAAACCATCCATACCTTTTTATATTTTCGTAAAAGATAACTTGAACATATGTAAAGACAATGCATTATTTTTCTGTATTATCCAACAGTCTTCTACCCTGCCAGGTCGCCCCATACTTTCGCCACATCCACTACAATAGAACTGATAATCAATTTAGCCACGCGGTCTATACAAAAGCGGCTAAAAATATGTAATTGCTGTTTTGATAAACACTGTGGTTGGCCTGAGTCAAAATATTAATCTTAATATGCTTCTTTACTAATTTCAATTGCAAATATTATACACAAATATAGTATCACGCACTAAAGATAGAATCAACCCAGAATAAGGCTAAGGGGTTCTATAGGATAGCTGTAGTAGTAGTAGTGATACACAAGTCTTCAATTACCACTCAAATATAGATATCTAGAATTTTTTTTATAATTAATGAAGGTCATAGAAAGATAGTAAAATTTTATCCAGCCCCTAAAAAAATCATTGGATAGCTTATCATATTTATAACTGAAAAAAAATGGAGAAAATGATTAATTGATGGAATTTCGATTCTTTGACAGATTTGACTTCGGAAAAATTCTTACCTGAAATTAGTACATGATTCTACAGACGTGGACTTGAAAAAACGTGTTAATAAAATTTAAAAATTGCCTTAGGACATGTGGCTTTCTTTACAGAGACTTGCATCAAAGATTTGTATATACTGAGATATATATGTTTGATAATTAGCATTCAGCAACCTAATGTTATTGAATTGCTAATATTTGGGTGTTTCCATTGGTTTACTGTGGGAGCTGAATAAGTACCGCATGTCTTTTCGTTCACGGAATGTTTAATAGAAAAATTGACTAGACACCGTTCCCGTCAAGATATAGTTATATCCCCTTACTACTATGACAACAGTGATAAACCCGCCGTGATGTATTGCTGAATCGTACTTGATTATGGCCACAACATAAAAAATAGTTTACAAAATGTAAAGAAGGTGAGTTATTGCAACATATTAAGTAGCTGATATTTATATGAACAGTAGGGTTGAAAGTGAGATGATTAAACGAAAAGGGGGTGGGAGTGAAGTTCAAGAGTGGGTTTAATTGTTTAAGCTGTCTTCGAAACAGGAGCAAGTTTAGCTATACAGAAATATTTATTTTACTGTTTCATTTTGTGGCAACAAAAAAAAAAAGCAGAGGGACCCCCCCAAACAAAACAACAAAAACCTCACAAAAAACAAAAACAAAAACTTGCTATGACTATTGGTAATACACAATTTATTACAGGTGGATGGGGATGGTACTTTATGAAGTGGTAAAAATATTATGGCAATAGTGCTGTCCCATTTCAGTTAAGTATCATGCAATATATATATATATATATATATATATATATATATATATATATATATATATATATATATATATATATATATATATATAAATGAGTGTGTAAAAGAATAACTTAGCTGTAAAATGACATACAGTTTCTTTTGATAGTAGTTCAAAACGAAGATAGATAGGCCAGTACTGGCCATAAGCTGCATGTTGGGATAATGACAATGAACAATTGTATGTGTAATTTGGCGATAAAAATAATGACATAATTTTCAGTCATAAACAATGCAAAAATACCTAAAGAAACAGTGTGGAGTATTTTCATATTGTCTGCTCATACATTTTTCTGTGTCATCTGTTTACCTATCTTCCTACCTGCCTACTGACCAACCTACCTACCTATCCATCCATCCATCCATCCATCCATCCATCCATCCATCCATGCATCCATGCATCCATCCATCCATCCATCCATCCATCCATCCATCCATCCATCCATCTAATGTTTTATATTTTTCTAATTAATGGGTCTTGGGTTGAAATCTCAAAATGTACAAAATGTAAGAATCTGGTCTGCTTTTATGTTTCTTTTATGAAAGAATGTATGTTGAAATTCATCCCCAAAAACACTGAGTATATGTGATAAATGTAACATTACAGGAGATTGATTGACTGACACTGATGAACTTGGGAGAAATTTTAGGGTCTTAGATTTTGAGGAGTTGTAACATATTTGCTATTAAGTAATGCATAACATCGTATGTTTTAATACCCTTTTTCAGTGTATGATAGACTATACGTGGAAAAGCCCATGTAAGAACCACTTACCCATGAGAATCTACTGGCAAGTTTTCACACATATCCATATTGGCCAAGCCTGAGACACAAATCCATGAAGGCAGGTGAGATGGCAGTTAGACCAGTCAGCCACATAGTGTCCCTGATTTGATGTGTAAGGAACAAGTAGTTTAACATTACAATGCACAACAAACACTGTGCATGGTCATCAGTCTTACCCTGTAGGACTTGCTCCTTAAGACATAGTATTTTAAATACTTCTTGTTCAGTCTTTGTATATACAGTTAGTAACCCTTTTGATTCCAGGATAAATATGTGACTAAAATTGGCCTTTGCAGTATATCTGTATCTCAACCCTTTAATAGGACATAGTCCAGTTCATAATTTGGAAGCCATTACAATTGCCATTGAATTATCACACATGCGTATAGTAAACATTAAAAGAAAAATACCAAGAAAGTAATAATACTGGCCATTGTGTTCAGTGTAACTCTTTAATACTTAATCAATTAAATTCATTTGTGAATAACAATAGCCTCTGAAGTATGTCTGATGGTAACAAATCAACTGCACATTTTTGTACTCTTTTGGTTTAATTTGAGGCTGCACAAAGAGAGTAAATTATTGTCCTTTCAGTGATCTGTTACCATAATTTCTGTTCAATGAAATGACCAAATGGCAACAGCATGTTAAAGGTACATGATATATGCAGGGAATGAAGATTACCTACCCCAACCAGCTTGGATCTGTATAAATCATTACTGGGCAGATAAATTTGCATAAGATTACCATAAAGTGACTTACTAGTATAAATATCATTCTAGTTTCTGTACCATTTCTTACCCATCACCTTTAACACATTAGTAGGTCAATATTTGAATTTAATGGACCTTCAGGACCAGCAGCTACATTAGGCAAAAAAGTATCTGCTTTTGGTTGGTAAACTGTTCCCATTTATTCTTGATGTCTTTAGCACTTTTTCTCCCAGGGGAAAAAAAATAAAATCTAATCATGATTTATATATATAAATATAAATATAAATATATAAATATATAAATCATGATTAGAATATATAATGTACTAACTTTTTCAAGAACTGGACAGAACCAGCTCAATTAGATGCATAAATTAATTTCAGGAATTTTTGTTAAAAATATTTATTTTTATTTTTTTTCTCCTGGGAGAAAAAGTGCTAAAGACATCAAGAATAAATGGGAACAGTTTACCAACCAAAAGCAGATACTTTTTTGCCTAATGTAGCTGCTGGTCCTGAAGGTCCATTAAATTCAAATATTGACCTACTAATGTGTTAAAGGTGATGGGTAAGAAATGTTTAAACTTAAAACAAACCATTAAATCACCATTTATCCTGCTGTTTTCTAAAGCACCCCATGTATTTGAAAATGATTATACTGTGTGATGTTAAAATCTAATTTATCCAGTTCTGAAATATCATGCACAAAATAATATCAGTAACTATTTATTACAAATACAAAATATATATATGTAACTAATGGTTTAAATAAGTGTTCACTCTCTCCCTACAAATGGCCTATTCAATGTAAAGTAGAAAAATGAATGTATATGTACATGGATACATTGCCCAGGAACATGCATAAAGTATTTGGCACCCAAGGTGGATCCTTTCTTTGGCATCCCCACAAATAATTTTAAAATATTAACACACAGAAAAATATATTATGTTTGCAAGTAGAGTTTTAAACATAGCTATCATAAGCAAATTGGAAACAATTTTTACTATGGCAAATTTGTCTTTCTGTTTGAAAACTTGTACTGGTATTTCAACTCTCCTGATGGCATCTCCCACTTCTGACTGTCACCTGGGGAGGACCTCCCCTCTCGCACCTTTCTTAGTGCACCGTTAACCTATCCTATTCCCTGTGTTAACCTATCCTATTCCCTGTCTGTAAGCCTGATGAGCTATACTTAGTTTATCATTCAAGATAGGTGACAGTCATTGCATTCAACAGACCTGACAGAAGTACCTTTTCCTAAAGTTTGCAAATGCTCATATAATTACCTTGTGACAGTTTGAAATTTTATTAGAATTTTATCTTTTCCTTAATTTGTCCCACTCTCTTGCCTTGTTGGAAGTACTTTTTCACAGACAAGCAGAAACACATCCTACAAGTACAATAGTTCTCATGCTTATAAGCAAAGTTAGTATATGTATGATTAAGTTTTATTAAGATAATTAGCTAATGTAAAGTACATTTCACTATTTTAACATGGGTGTTTGCTACAAGAAGTGTATACAAAAAATGTACTGGTCATTGCATCTTGCTTAGTTTTCATGCCACACAAAAATTGCTTTGGAATAGCTCAATTTGATTTCATTATTGTGATATATTGCATGTAAAATGTAATATCAGAGTGCCTCAATTAGCACTTAAAACAACTGTTTTTACAAAACAAATTGTACCTGAAGATTTAATGACAGCTTTATAAGTTAATGGCTTGGATTTTTACAGCTATTAAATGCTATAATACATGATATTCAGCTATACCACACACAGCTATTAAATGCTATAATACATGATATTCAGCTATACCACATACACACAGCTATTAAATGCTATAATACATGATATTCAGCTATACAACACCCAGCTATGGTTTGAAACCTATTCACAATGCTGATAACAATCAACTTATGGACTGGCTAAATATTAAGGTTTACATTTTTGTTTTCTTTTTTGTTTTCTATCACACTGAAATATATTCATATTAATGTAGGGAAATAAATTTACCCCCTCCTCTCTCTCTCTCTCTCTCTCTCTCTCTCTCTCTCTCTCTCTCTCTCTCTCTCTCTCTCTCTCTCTCTCTCTCTCTCAATCTATCTCACTATATAGATAAAGAAAGATGAAACTTACATTAGTCCTTACTCTGAGGACATTACAAGGAGTTTCATATTCAAGACAAGTTAACATGGGACAATGTTTTTTTGCATACAGACTTGAGTTTTTTGGCATGCAGGTTTTCAAGATACTGTGAATCTCATATCTCAGTATTAATTATTACATTAGTAAATATTAACATTGGTAAATATTAGAGTCATATGTGTGTATTTTAAAAAGCCTTTTTGCATTACATGTATAAAATATTTAGTTTATATTTATAATAGAATATTGTCTGAGATGTACTAACTGCATAATTTGGATATCAAATGTTTTAATATCAGTTTAATCTGAAGAACAATGAAACAAATCTAAGCTACTTTAGTTAAATTAAAAAATAACCAAAACAACTGTATGAGGGTAGATTAGAATATTGATCATGATGAATTTGTTTTGTACCCAAACATAATAACATACTCTGCATTCAAAATTATCCTTCGTACTCAGCCCAGTATAGAAAAAATATATGTTATGTTTGGTCTCTTCTTGAAACATTATTTCATGAGTATGCATGCTCTCACACATACTCATGAATAGAAAATGCAAGTCATTTACACTATATAAAGTGGTCTTCTTTCTTTGTTTATATAATAAACTCCTCCATATTATTTTACAATGAATACAGTTCTGGAAAATGAGTTTTTCTTTCATTTTAGTAATGCGGGATAAAGAAGATTCATGGCAGACTGACAAGCATTGATGATTACTGCACTAATTCCTGTGGGATTTTTTTGCCTTTTGACAAGGGAAAATACAGTTAGAAAAGGTAAGGTGAAAACTTTCAGGCTAAAATATCTTTTTCATTGTAACAGAGTGGTAGAGTAGAGTATGCTGTAAAGAATGCTTATTGTGGGCTTGAAAGAAAAATATTTAGGAAATGTATACTGGAGTATAATGCAGTCGACTTTTAGCTTTGTCACTATCTATGAGCTATATAGGATTTAATACACAATGTTGTTAACCAAGCATAGGCAACTTTAAGCTATACCATAAAACCAGGTCATGTGTTGGATCCAGTCAGCAGTCCGTATTTTGACAATCCCTTTTCTACGTAGTGCATTACTTGATGGTTTATTAATAAGAAAAAGAAAAAAACTTTGATGAAAGTTGACAAAGCACATGGCACATTCTGTAACAACACCTCCATGCATGCAGAAATCATTAGGATGCCTAATTTTGTAACAACATAGAGAGTTACATAAGGTTGTTGTATTTAAAAGGATATTGAGTTTTTGTCATATAATTCCAGAAATGTTTGCAAGAGTGTGATGCAGTGAAGCATCACTGTTAAATTTATTTCTCATATAAATTTATTGGGTCTTGTATGCAAGTACTAATATGCAGTAAATATTAAATTAAAGCAGTAATATGATATCCTCCATGTGGTAAAATGATTAGTCTTACAAAATAATAGTTATAGGTCTATATCTCAATGAATTCAGATTACAAAACTATTTTAAGTGATGAGCCATTAAAATAGTGAGCATACTGAATTTGTATGTTGTCTGGGCTTGACCACTTGTTTATTTTTAGATATTTTGTGTCGTTTGAAGTCTTTCTCCTCAATGGCAAATTATATTAAAGCATCTCTTGGATAAATCTTGCACTATTCATGCAAGTATAAATATGCCAGAATGAAGATGACACAAGAAAGACTTTGAAGCCTGTTTTATTTCATTTCTCTGCAAATTGTAGAGTACCAAGTAGCTCAGTTTTGCAAGTGCAGTAATTATGAACCATACTTTACTGGGTTTATAATTGTCAGTAAGTTTTAATTTGATGGTTTTATTTGTTATGCAATATACTATACTATTTCACAAGTTGACATTTTAGTTTGAGTCTTAGATTCAAGATTTTCAGTAATGAAATTGGTCATACCAGAGACTTATAAAAATGGTACTAACAGCCACCTCCCTCAGCACTCAGCATTAAGAGGTTAGTTTTAGGACTGGTCAGCCTGGTGTTAGGATAATGTGACTGGGTGGGACATCATGTACTATGTCTGCAGCATGATGCCCCAGTGCTAGACATCACTATAAACTATCATCTTTCAAATATCATAGCAATATGACTAAATATTTTGTAAAGCTACTTTAAAATCTAAATCACACACACACACACACACACACACACACACAGAGTAAAGACAATACATTTTTTCTGATTCACTTGAACATATTTACCCATTCTTAGATTTCAACAGTACATTTTCCAATATTACAAACAGTGGCTTTATTTTTTACACTTGCTTTTACTTGGTTATCATATGCTGGTTGATTCTTCTTCCATTTGTTAGTCTGGCAAATTGCAGAAAGAGTCAGGAAGCAACTGAGACACAAAATGCTATTGGCTTAGAGAAATAATACTGGTGATACATAATACTTTGGAGTTTTGTAAACTATCAAATTGGTAATCAGTCAGAAATGTTACTAAACACAGATAAAGAAAATGGAGCTTTGCTTATGGAAATAATTCTTTTTCAATCATCTGATACATTTCTCAGATTATTGAAAACATAGGAAAGGTCTAATATTAGTTTAGCATATATCTGACTTGAAACCAGAGCTTGATTCAAAATCAGCAAAATGCAATGTTGTTGCTGTCATCTCAAGGGATAGATTTGGCTTGGTTGTGGCAGACATGTAGCATGATGTCCCATCCCATTCACATTATTCTGACACCAGGCCAACCAGACTTAACACTAGCCTCTTAATTCTGAGCGACAAACGAGGCAGCTATTAGTACCATTTTGTAAAGTCTTTGGTATGACTTGGTCGGGGTTCGAACCCACAACCTCCTGCAATCGAGTAGGATGCTCTAACCACTAGTCCACTGCTGCAGTTATAAAGAAAAGTAAGGTATTATGTAATAAAACATATTATCATGGAAAATCTCATGGTTTTCCTCTTTAATTTAATCCTTCAATAGCCTTTTGCTATTACATGCAAGACCAAACTACATTATATTTTACAATATTCATTTTCTTTCTTTCCACTTATCAATTTATTTTGACTTCATTGTCAGCTTGAATCAGCCAGAATTAAACAATATTCAAATTTGCTTGACCTAACAGATTAATTAATGCAGGGCATTTGCAATACAGTGAACAATTCACTGCTTTAGTAGAAAATCACAAACATTTTCTGCTAAAACACTCATTGGCATTCTTCCTAATCTCCAAAACAAATTACTTCCCCCACCCCCGCCATCCATCCGATCAGTTTTTAAAGTTTATTTTCTGAATGTTTGGGCATCGTAACTTATAAGCAGCAAGTAGAAGCTCTTTACTCATTATCTTTATGATCAGTGGACCTCTATATTCTCAAAAATCATAAACCGTAGAATGATTGATTTATGTCCAGATTGGTCACTGGGGAGTCTGTGTGCATTATTAGACTGCATGCTTTCTAAATGGACCTGACTCATTCAGAGTTTCTAATAACCTGCTAGATATGTTCAGGTCTTCTTTGATGAAGCACTCCATATAAATGTAGATTCCTCTTTCTTGAATGCTTTTCAAAACTAAAGAAATCTTTCTTCCATCTCCTTCACATCTTTGCATGCTTTGGTTACTTGACTCAGTTTTGTTTATTGATTCTCTATGCACTTCCATTATCCTAAGTAGTTTCATCTCAAACTTCTCAACAATTTTTGAATGAAACTGCATGCGTGTCTCTACTTCCATAATTCTCTCCTTCACTTGTAACAGCTTCAAACCCTGGCTTAAAGTCTTGGACCAATTTATTAAATTTTGAAAGCAAACTTTCGATCTTGGAAAGTATGACTATGGTTGCTTGTCAAGCTTTATGTCTATTAACAAGCAACTCTGATGCCCAGCCCTGAGTCTCAACTGTGCATCCCTGGACTTAAATTTGAGATATATGGGTTTACTTCTTGGCATATCATTGGAAATTTGACCTGTAAAACGATAACTACCTTGCAAACCTAAATCCATAGGAATTCCTTGTGCTCTGGAACATTCCATTGGAGATTTTTGAGTTGATGACATTTTTCTTGTCAGTTATTTGGATGGCCTCATTGTCAAACACTTCATATGTATGTATATCACAATGGTAAAAATCAATATGATAAAATATTTTACATAACAATCAAAGTGACTGATTTTACGGACTCCAACTTCTCACTCAACAATAATTATTATATTCACACACATTTTATAATACCTTCTACTTTAAAGACAATGGTTGGGAAAAGTTTTCACTTTCTGAAGGGCGCAGCATTGCATGTTAAATAGCAAACTGGAAGTACCAATGACTTGGTTATTATCTATTGTCCTTTTTGTTGTTTAGAATGGGGACAATACTGCAAATATAAGAACTGCATTGAAAATATATCCTGAAATCTACAAAAGACGTCTTGTTTTATTCTACTATAATCTTTTAGAAATATCCATCCTGTTATTGAAAGGATTTTTTTCAGAAAATTTATCATAAGACTGAAATGTAATCACATTCTACCCTACAGTAAAGATATCTTAATAATATTCATTTAGGAAAATGTCTAATTATTTCCTGAATTGAAATTAGCAGCAAAAAATGAAAGCACGGTGTAAGATGTTCCCATTATTAGTTTTAATTTCTTTTCTGAGTTTTGATTGATTCTTCTTCCTTGCATAAAATGATTGCTGAATGATAAATCAAGAATAAAAATGATGAAAAAACAATTAAACAATTAGTCAAAACACAGCAACAAAGCAGCAAAAAATAATTTTGAATGTTCAATTTATAATCATTTATTCTAGAATTTCCTTGTTAAATATAATAGTTCTTTGTGTTTATAATGTTATATATTGATCCTATTAAAATTGGTCAACATTTGTTCAATAAAATACAGACTGTGCCCTCATATATTGAAACTTAACATTGGATTTTTTTCCACAAACAGGAAAGTGTATAATTTTCATGAAGTAGATTTTTCTATAGGATTTGAAAATTCAGATGCATATTTATTTTTAATAATGTATAATTGAACTGTAATGTTTTTACAAATCTTCTTTACCCTGAGGTAGGTATCATAAAACATTCTCATCTTTTTTTCTAGTAGGTGTTTGTATGGATAATTCTTGGATGATTTATAAAAACCAATCTGTCTTCTTTACAGTCTTGGAGCTGTCTGCCAAGAGTAAATGGCAAATGCCCTAGGGACAGTAGGAGTTGCAAGTGGTATATATTTGTTAAAGAAATTTGCCCCTCAACATACTGGAATTACTTTAAATGAATGGCAATATCAAATCAAACGATTCTCATGGGTAGATGTGAGGCTTGAGAGTAAGCTGAAAGAGTTAAAGTCTGTCTTAAAACTAGATATTCCTCATACCTTTTGGTACACTGTAGGAGCAGTAGGAGTTGTAAGTGGTATATATTTGTTATGGAAATTTACCTCCCATAACACTGGAACTAAGTTTAATGAATATCAGTATCCAGTCAAAAATGCGTCATGGCCAGATGGGAGATATGCGAGTATTCTGATACAGAGTATTTTGCTGGACCTGATGTGTGTCGTAAAACTGGCTATTCATCGCAGCATTTTGTTCACTCTAAAAGCAGTGGGAGTTGTGGGAGTTATGGGATCTATTTATCTGCTGTGGAAATTAAGCTATCCAAATATCGGAATTAATTTAAATGAATGGCAGTATCCAGTCAAACAATTCTCATGGGCAGACGGGAGACTTGAGAGTAAGCTGAAAGAACTAACACCTATCGGAGATCTTGATATTTCTAACAGAGTATGGGACGAATCTACTGCTCTGGTAAATCAAATTTTAGAGTTACTTATGAAGGAAATGTGTTCACAAGCAAAAGCATTGAGGTATGAAGGCATTGTATTTGATGGTTACAGAAAGCAGGGGAGTGCTAGAGAAGGTCTAAAAATTCAAACAGCAGATGAATTTGACGTCTTACTTGAATACCATATTGAGGGTCTATATGTTGAGCCAGTGCCTATTGTAGACTATGGAATACCAAGACCAGGTCTCGGAAAAATAAAAATCCTGAATACAGACTACCAAATCGAAACACAGTTTACAAAGTGGGTAAGGAAGAACGTTATTGTCAAAAACCAAGGCAGTTACTTCTTGAATGCAAGGATCTTGCATCAGTCAGTGTTTGAATCTATCATGGATAGATGCCGAGAGAAAATTACAAATACCATGAAGGAAAACATATCATTCCAGCTGACCCGAAGTATGAATCCGCCATCAGTCAACCTGACAATCAAGATTATTCAAAGAGAAAAGGGGACTTTAAGAGCTTTTTGGGATTGGCTGTGGACAAATCAAAAGCCGCCTCATATTATCGACATCGATGTTGTTCCTGCTTTGATAATTAATATGGAAAAAGCAATGGGTCATTGGTGGTTCATGACATGTCCACGATATGCGGTGGTGAAATGGATGGAGGAAAGTCAACCATCTGCATCACATTTCATGGATCCTTCTATGACATGGCGTCTCTGTACATCTGGATATGAGAAACACTACATGGATCTAGCGAGGACAGATACAGTGAAGCGTTACATTATGACGGCCTGCAGGATCATCAAACTGTTGATGTGCAAAGAGAAACAAAAACAGCCACCACTTCCCATCAGTACATTTCTTCGTTCTTTCTATCTGAAGAACATTGCGTTCTACTGCATGCTGTTCACCAAATCAGTAAAAGGAGTCTACCAAGCTCTGGGATATTTCCTGGGATTTTTGAAGATCAGCCTTGAAGAAGAACGCCTACCACAGTTTTTCCAAGGAAACTACCTACTGAGGAATGAATTTCCAGCCTGTGCGGAAGGTGGTCAGATCAATCTTTTTCAGAATATTTCTCCTGATACCCTAGACAATGCACGACGGTCCTTAGGTACATTGTTGAACAAACTACCTGAAATGTATGATAGCAGTGTTTTTCAATCTGATGCTTGTTACCAGTTTCGAAACTTCGTTACCAGTATGCGATAAATATATGATGGAGACGCGTTTTCATGTCATGCCATTTTGCAGCTGTCTTGAATCAACTTGTTAATTATACACATGAAAAGTATTTGTATTTGCAAACAGTTACACAATGATAGGATACAAGTGAACATTCTGCAAAGAAAAAAAAATAAAATAAATTAAAGATTATTAGACAGAATGCATAAAATCTCAGTCCAGTTGAAATAATACTATTAAGATATCAATTTTGAAAAGAAATAATAACATTTAAGTTTTGATAAACTATTTGAAACTACTGGTTATTAAGAGAAAAAAAGTCTGCTCATATGTACTGAATTAACCTGTCCGTCACTTTTGGTAGATAGGATCAAATGATGGGCCCAGTCCAAAAGTTCATAGTGCGAATGGAACAATAAATGATTTTCCTGTAAAGCTCGTGTTCTTTATAAACTGTCATAAATTGATTCAGCAAATTTATAACTGTCTGGTTTAAATGTTCATAGTATATAAATGGCCTCACTTGCAACAAATGTAAGCAACATACGACTTAAAAAGGTCATTCACTTAAGAGACAAACCCTTATAGATCTCTTGTTTTGGACTAGGGACAAGGGTGTCCTTGAATTTCACACAAGGACATGCATGATACCTATATGTTACACTAAATACTCAGAGTATAAAAAGGCAGAACCCCTTGTGAATCTTAACTGTGAATTCCAGACCAAGAGAGATAGTCTATTTGTATTTTACAGCGATCTCCGCTACCTCTGGTTGCCAAAGCTTTCCCCACAAAAAGATGTAGCCATATCTACACCATTATCTTTAAGAGGACTGAACTTCTTCTCTCTCTTCCTCTCTGATCAAGATTCAATGCATCTCATAAAGTAGTGATAAATCCCTTCTCATAGCCAGAAACGAAAAGAAGGTTATGTTAGAAAACAACTAAACAACAACACAGAGTTTTCTAGCATAATAATACAATGGAGTAATGTGTTGTCTTGCCTTGCTTTTTCATAGCAAGACAAGATAGCTTGTCAATAAATTGTATTAAAACATTATATATCGTTTTGTTCACTTTACTGAAATAAAGACAAAGTATCGTAAGTTAAGATTTCATATCAAAATGGTAAAATTGCAGCAAGGAAGGACAATATTATAATTTTTATGCTATTGTAAATATTTTTTTTGTTGTACATAAAATTGGAAGATATTAGAGCAAATAATAAAACAATAGTTCAGTGTAAGAGCTGTAGAAATTTTTTAAACATTGCATCAGATTTAAAATGATGATAAGAATGACTGATAAAAGGTATATATATATATATATATATATATATATATATATATATATATATATATATATATATATATATATATATATATATATATACATATATATGTTTTACAAGCATTAACAATGTTTTAGAAAGCTTTATTCTCACAAGATGATAGTCCACACAGCAATAACGTATCTGATTTACAATAATTCTGCATTGCTAAAAAAGCCATTTGAAGATAAAAACTGCTGAAAATTATTCACGATGCAGGTTAATGACATATTCTAAGGATCACTGTGCAGCATCAGCATTAACACGATGAGGTAGCCATAATCACATAGTTCAGCCAACGAGCACTATATGCATGGCAATAATTCAAACAGAGAAATAAACTCAACTTAATGCCTATATATATATATATATATATATATATATATATATATATATATATATATATATATATATATATATATATATATATATATATATATATATATGATGGTTGGCTTCCGTTAGTCTCGAGAGACGATGGAAATGCGCCCATGAAAGGTGTCCTAGTTTGTAGCTGTGCAGCGTCTTCTGTGACTATAAAGTCCCACACGGGAGTGGCAATCCTTGCTGCAGTTGCTACACTTGAAGTATGACTCAGGTCTTGGTTGGAACTGCATCCTCTTCCTCTGAGATCTTTTCTCATCAGCGAGCTGTCGTAACTTTTCCTCGCTGGCTTTCAGACCTGTGTACAGAGCGTGTCGCCAGCTGGACTTGTCGAGGGCAAGCTCTTCCCAGGTGTTGACCTCTATTCCAAGAGCTTTCATATCCTGCTTGCAGACATCCTTGAAGCGAAGATGTGGCCGTCCTATTGATCTTCTGCCTGAGGCAAGCTTAGAGTAGAGAAGGACTTTGGGGATCCGTCCATCATCCATTCGATGCACATGACCCAGCCATCTGATGCGACGTTGGCGGAGGAGTGTGACCATGCTGGGAATTTTGGCCTGTTGTAGCACCTCGTTCTTTGTCACACGATCGCTCCAGGTGACCCCAAGTATGCGACGGAGACAACGCATGTGAAAGGCGCTTAATTGTTTCTCCTGAGAGGCGTACAGGGTCCAAGTTTCGCTGAGATACAGAAGAGTGCTAAGCACGCAGGTACGGTACACGGTGATCTTAGTGTTTAATGTCAGCTTGTTGTTGTTCCACACTCTCTTCGACAATCTAGAGAGAGTTGTTGACGCCTTTCCAATCCGCTTGTTGAGCTCGGCATCGAGTGAGAGGTTGTTGGTGATGGTAGAGCTACTTCTAGTTTGTAGTTGTTAATGGTTATGCTGGGAGGGTCTGCGTCCTGAGCCATCACGTTGGTTTTCTTTAGGCTGATGGTCAGCCCGAATTCATCACATGCTTTAGCAAAGCGGTCCATTAGGCGTTGTAGTTTAGCTTCTGTGTGAGTGACTATAGCATCATCATCTGCAAAGAGCATGTCCCTAATGGTTGCTTTTCTTACTTTGCTCATTGCCTTCAGTCGTGCCAGGTTGAACAGTCTGCCGTCTGAACGCGTGTGCAGGTAGATCCCTTCTGTGGACGCCCCAAAGGCGTACTTAAGCAGGACAGCGAAGAAGATGCCAAAGAGCGTGGGGGCAAGGACACAGCTTTGTTTCACTCCGCTGTGGATATTGAATGGTTCGGACGATGAGCTATCATACTGCATTGTGCCTTTCATGTCTTCATGGAAGGACTGGACCATGCTTAACAGCTTTGAAGGGCATCCAATCTTCGTCAGGATTTTGAAGAGTCCGTCTCTGCTGACCAGATCGAATGCTTTGGTGAGGTCTATAAAAGCCAGGAAGAAGGGTCTGTGTTGTTCCCTGCATTTCTCCTGCAGTTGCCTGATGGAGAAGATCATGTCAATTGTGGACCTCTCTGCGTGGAACCCACACTGAGACTCTGGATACACTCTGTCGGCAAGCGTCTGCAGTCTGTTCAGGGTGACTCTAGCGAAGACTTTACCCACGATGCTGAGAAGTGATATGCCCCTGTAGTTGTTGCAGTCACTTCTGTCACCCTTGTTCTTATACAGGGTTATGATGTTGGCGTCTCTCATGTCCTGAGGCACTGCACCTTCATCCCAGCACTGGCAGAGAAGATCATAAAGGTGTGTGAACAGCACACTGCCGCCACATTTAATGACTTCTGCTGGTATACCATCCTTTCCTGGGGCTTTACCTGTGGTCAGTTTCTCTAATGCTAGCTTTAGTTCTGTCTCAGTAGGTTTATCATCCAGTTTGGTCAAACAAGGGAGGTTTTCAATGGCGTTGAGGGCATTGTTGGTCACGTTATTTTCTCTGGAATACAGTTCATAGTAGTACTCCACCCAGCGCTATATCTGTTTGTTCTTGTCATGAATGATATCTCCTGCAGAAGACTTAAGTGGGGGCTATCACTTTCTTCGTTGGACCCATTGGTTTCTTTATGCCATTATACATGTCTCTAATGTTTCCGTTGTCTACTGCTGACTGGATGCTCTGACAGAGTAGAAGCCAGTATTCATTAGCGCATTGCCGTGCTAACCTCTGCACTTTGCTTCTGGTAGACCTATATGCATGATGATCATCATCATCATCATCATCATCATCATCATCATCATCATCATCATCATCATCATCATCAGGTGTAGTTTGCATAAATTGTTCAAGTATTTAATATTTCAATAATCTCAGGTAGTGGAATAATATCAATTTTTTATACCTGTCATCACAAAATTGAGCGGCACTAGATGTGTTTAATATTTGCGACATCATACAAGCAATACAGATTAGTAGCATTTTATATAATGTCATTAGTAATGAGGTTGTATGGCACTTGAACGTTTTAGAGGATTGTGTATATAACTAGACTATCATTCTCTGTATCTTGATTAATTTACTTGCTCATTCTTCCGTTGATGTATAACCGCTATGGACTCAACTGTGATAATCCTATGAATTTTGTTCTTGATGCAGAATGTAAACTTAAAATCTTTCTAGCTGTTAGAAACTAGATGACTCCCGAATTGATAATTTGTGAAATTTAAAGCAAGCATTGCTCATGTATATTTTGTAACTCGAGTATTTTATCTCAATTCTTTAACATTCTTTTTATTATCCTTTATATGCTTGTAATAGTATCACTTACTGAAGGCGTATAGTATCAAAGATGAAACAGTAAGGAGTTGAACTTACATGGGAAGAATATATAGTATGACTGTCAAACAAACAGAATATTTAAACAGAAAGCTTCCGTATTTTGCAATCATCATATAATTCGTGCACTTTACATATGGAGTGTGCAGTTTAATGTTTTTCACATGACAACATGTGAAAATATAACTATGTGATTGAGTGGTTAGTTTAAATAACCACATGAAATTCTTGTAGTGTTTTTCAGTTTACTGATTGACTGAGACTGTGTTAAGTTTCTTTACCCCATGTTGGCGGGCATTTTTGAAAATGATTGTCTCAATAGCATTAAGGAGAAAGGTCACATCATTCATATTATGGCCAATTTACCTCACAGGGTCAATTTATAAACAATGCTATGTCCAGTCTAGTACTAGTCTAAGTATCTGACATCACACGGGAATTTCCATTGGTAATCCAATGTTGAAACATGATGTCTGTGTCAAACGCTATATTGAGATGGAAAGACAGTTGCTCTTTGAATCATAATTTGCAAATAAACCTACTTTTAAACATTACTGGTTATAGAACTGCCCATTTTAAATTTAACTGGCATCTGTGACTATTTTTATGTGCAACAAATGAATTGTGCTGTGTTTGAAACCGAATGAATGAAATATTTTTTTTCTTCTAAATCTCTCAACTATTTCCATTAAAGTAAACATATGCAATAAACGTGTTAGATAATGTACAAATTTTTAAGCTGGAATTTATTCAACTTGGTTCATAAATTCAATATTAAATCTTTACCATTTTGAGATCCTCTGTATTAATTTATTTGCTCATTCACCAATTAAAGTAGAAACATCAATGTAATGATAGTCGTTAGCTGAAACAATGTGGACTTGTTAAATGTAGGTTTGCATGTGGCAACATTCTGGACTCACACCAGCCTATATCCCGTCGCGACTACGCACTAAGTCGTCTAGCGAGTGCGTCTGCTACACACGAGTTCATATAACACCGATTCAGTGCCATCTTTTTTTTTGTTGGTGATGCGTGCTTAGTCGTGACGGAATATGGGCTCGTGTGTACAGGCAGGCGATAGGTGCCATTTACTCGCGGACCTGGGTTCGAAACTCAGTAGAGTACAAATTATAATTCTCTAACCTGTATGATAGTATTATTTGTATTAAATTATTACATTCTGCCTAGTATTATCACGCATTCTTCTATAGAATCCAGGGATAGCACTTTCTGGTCTGGTATATATATATATATATATATATATATATATATATATATATATATATATATATATATATATATATATATATATATATATATATATATATATGTGTGTGTGTATGAAGAAGCAGGTAAGATCTTTCATGTTCTCATGGGTTTCCACCGATTATATGTTTTTATGTAAGAGAACAATTAAGAGTGAAAAGTTCGTGTTAATTCAATTGAGAAGGACAATTAAAAGGTGATAGAATTGTTTTATTTCTAAAACAATTTTTAGAAATTGCAGATGAATAAGGTGAATGTTGTATACCGATTTGACGAGATATTCGTCTTATTTGATTATTGGTCATGAGAGTTTTTATAAAGTGCCTTGCAAAGACTTTTCATATAAGAAGTGTAGACCTTTAAGAACTGTTAAATACATTTTTATCTTGGATTTTGTCATAATAAGCTCTTTCCTTTCAAGAACTGCAATAACGTTTAAAATTTAAGCGTACATTACTTGTCAATAAAGAATATATTTCGCTGTGCGGATCTTTTGTCTTCTCGTGTAGAAAGGATAATCAAGTTAGCAAAAAAGACAAAGCCGACTATTTGAACTTTTCGCGGGACATCTGTTTAAAATCATACACTTAGTCTTTTCAGTGAGAACAATAAATATTAGCCATTCAAGTAAAACAAAACCACTTTTTAAAACCCACCATTCCTGGAGAAAATAATGATAAACATCTGACCTTGCATGAGAAACGCTATATTTGTTGATTAAACAGGGTGGAAGAATACTTATAGAAAACATGTTTAGGAACTGTCAAGGAGTTACGTACATAGAGAGTCGTATTACCCAAAAAGGATTTTTATCCCTGATTAGTATTATTTGGCTTCTTATTTGACAGCCCAATCTTAGTCCATTAATAAATATTTACTTGAGGAATATACAACGACTTGACTCATTTGTGCTATCTTTAAACCATATTTATATATTTCAAATGATATATCACTGCATTCGAATTGTACTGTACTGTATTGGTAGTCCTAATTATTGTTACTGTTGATGATTTTATTTGCCTTTTCCATGCAACTGGTTGTCTTTGATCTGTGAACCTTCCTGGCCTTCATGATCTGCACGATAAAATTACCTTGAGGTAATTCTACGTCTACCCGCATCAAAGTGAACTTCTTTGAAAAATAACATTTTCATGAGTGATATAAAAGCTGTGTACCCACTTTCATTTATATTAATCAATTCATTTAATCTAACACGAATAGCAAATCTATATGTCTGAATTATTTTCGTGCTGGATTACATTTAAGCTAACTCTTAATATATTGTGACAGATACAAAGTGTAAATTTTACTGTTAGAAACACACTGGTTCATTAATTTTTTTCCTATAGAGGTATAACTATTTCGTAGTATCCTATATTAGTTTCATCTGTGTTACACTTCATTCTTTGTCTGATTTCCA
Organism: Potamilus streckersoni; assembly: GCA_016746295.1. Classification (NCBI taxonomy): domain Eukaryota; kingdom Metazoa; phylum Mollusca; class Bivalvia; order Unionida; family Unionidae; genus Potamilus; species Potamilus streckersoni. The sequence continues at coordinate 37,762 of JAEAOA010000571.1, forward strand.
CACAGTCCATTAAGTCAAGTGCTGCTCCTTGATTGTAGAGCATCAATCACAATTAAATTACCAGAAAGATCTGAACTTCTCATACTCAATTAAGATGTGCATTTTTATTTCCTAGACGCTGCTAATGAAATTTTCAAGGAGAAAAGTGCAGATGGCATTAACTTTCACTTTTAAAGCTCATAAAACTTGTCCTTATTTGCTTAATTATTGATGATCAGAATTAACTGAAACAGTGTCTGTTGTCTAAGTGTCTAAGTGTGTATAGTTAATTGGGTCTCTTTAGAAATTTCTGCCGATTATTATAGATTGAAAATATTATCATTTTCATTGATAAGCAGCCAAGGAACACAAAAATGCTGACCTCATGGGATGCATTAGTGCCATCAGCAACTGTAGTTATCATTTTGGCTATTGCTGTAGTTATTTCTTTGTTTTGAAAATTGTGTATCTAGAATATTGGCATAAATCTAAATAAACGGCAGTATCCCTTGAAAGAATTTTCGAGGTGGGACAGAGATCGGGAAAGCGGCTAAAGCGGTAGAAATAAGACAGGGATCTGGAAAGGCTTATAAAACGCTTGAAATGGGACAGGGAACTGGAAAGGCTGATAAAACGCTTGAAATGGGACAAGGATCTGGAAAGGCTGATAAAATGCTTGAAATGGGACAGGAATCTGGAAAGGCTGATAAAACGCTTGAAATGGGACAGGGATCTGGTAAGGCTTATAAAACGCTTGAAATGGGACAGGGATCTGTAAAGGCTGATAAAACGCTTGAAATGGTCCAGGGATCATGATATTTATGAGAGTCTGGGAAATAACTACATCTGTAGTGAATTAAATTCTTGAGATTCCTTTGCAGGAAATAAGATTAAAAGCATAAGAGTACAAAAGTCATGTACTAGTTGGTTATGGAAAATGTGGAAGTGCTTGAAAAAACTTGATGGTTCGAGCCCCTGATAAATTTGACGCTTTATTTAGAATATCGTATTGACGATTTTCGTATTGAGCCAAAGCTTCTAACAGATTCTGCAGTATTATATACTGTCCTCGGAAAATTAATAATTCTTAATACATGACACAAAACCAAAAACAAATCGAAAATCTGGCTCGGGAAACGGATAATTGCCATAGACAAAAACAAATATTGTTTAGACTCACAGATCCTACATATGTCGATATTGGAGTCCATAGTTGATAAATGTCGAGGAAACATAATACGGGCCTCAAAGCAGTCCATGTCCTTTCAACTGATATGTAGAATAAATGTTCCATCGATCACTCTTTAAATTTAAACCCTGCACAATATATTGGGCATTGGGGGATATTTGTCAATTGGCTCCTCAGAAAAGCGAATATACCAACAAAAAAAAAACTTGTTAGAAGAAACATTGCTTCAATTCTTTAGAGGAAACAGGTCTCCCGTAGAGGACTTTCCATCCTGTGCCAAAGGTTGACAAGTAACTTTGTTTAAAAATGTTCCACAACAATCATTTAAGGAGGTCCGGAGATTTATTGACACTATACTGTTACTTTTCTCTGGAATCTATGATATCAAAAAGCTTTTGAATCTGACATCAGCTCGGACTTTTGGAAATTCGTTAGTCCGATGCGGACTTGAATAGGATTAGTCATATGACATTACACGACAAGGAATCTAAAGATAAGAGGAATTGCAACATCGATGACCAGTGTAACAATGACGTCACGCATGTCAACAAACACTATTTATGCAGTGCATTGTTGGATGTGGTGTAGGTTGCACCATTGCAATTTAGCTGAGTCAGTAATCTAGAAAATGTAATAGATATATTCACAGCTGCTAAAGTTGAATTACTAAGCCAGATATAATAATATGATTATGGTAAATTTGGGACATTTAATACTGATAGATACAAGAGTTTACAGTAGATTTAATTTTACTAGGTAGAACGTTTAAAATGTTCCAGTGTATTCTTGGACATGAGAACATAAATGTCTTTACCTCGAATAATTTATGCAAATGCCAAATTCTTTTAAGACTCTCAATGCACTATTGAAATGCTGACATACATATAAATCCAGAAAGTTTTAGATTTAGGGGTTAATGAATGTGCTTAGACGTTTAGGGCAGAAAGATTGTCACTAAAATACATTTTATCGTTTTGATGTAATCAATATATTTGACTACGAAACTTCGTCTTCAATGCAGCTTTACGTACAGTAGCAATTAAATGTAGAAGATTAATGACTTCAAATGATCCCATAATGAATTCCTTCTGTATTTCTCCTGGATAAAAACATGTCTCACGAAAGAGAGTTCATGCCACTCTTGCAGTCGCCGCAACATCCCTATATGGAAATTAAGTCTTAAATTTAACTTGATAGGTCAAGACACATTCTTGATTAATTAATGGACCATGCCTATAAATGCAGACTGAGTCAATGAGGCAGCACATGTATCTCTCAGATAATCCAGGTTATAATTCACATTTCATAACAGCAAAATATTTTTCCGTTAACTACGCTGATATCATCACCCCTAAAACTAGTCTAGTATTTTTAAAGTGAACATGAAATACGTTGTCCTGCTTCAAAAGTAATAAGATAACTATATTTAACAGTGAGAACCGTAATGGTTCCTTAAAACTAACATGTTCAACATTAGAACAAAGTCCCATGTCCATAAAGGTATCCAGGCGCTTGACATTTTACATGCTAATTGTTTTATCGTCGACCTTTTATGCCGAATTACAACATTCATCATATTCGTTTAGAAAATCGAATCATTACATGCGCATAAAAAAAGATATTTGAACATCTGTATGCATGGAAGGCTAAAGTTTTCGTTATTGTAACAAGATTATATAATTTTTCAAGTCGTATTATAAACTTGTCTCTTAATTTTGCTACTTATGTTGTATATATTTCATTTATAATAAAGCACAGTTGGAAAACTACAATATTTTCTGTTGAACAAGAGATCAAAGGTTTAACCCTAGTGTCATATTTACCTTGGTGATGATTAAGTTAAATTTAAAAAGCTGTAATGTGAAAATATTTTAATTATTGTGTGATGTACTCAACCATTCTAAAGTGATATAAAACGCTCCGTACGCCGAATACGGTTAAATTTAATCAATTTATTTATACGTTTATTCTTATTATAATGTGGTCGGTTATTCATACCATTGCCGGGATGTGGGTGGGGTTGCGATATAAATCCTAAATAATTTAATCAACGTCTTGAAGCAATACAGTTCTATTTATGTGTGAGATATAAAGGAGCTCTAGGCATATGCAGTGATGAAGTGACTTTGAAATGTGCTGCATTTGTCTTTCTCAAAATGTCGATGACATATCAAAATTACATCGTTGGCATCTACTATAATTTTAGCAGTATCCAGTAGCTATTGAATATATTAACTAATATACGGTAAAAGTTCAGATTAAATTGTTTTTGACAAAGAAGTCGGATCCACTGCTGCAGGGTACAACAGATATTAAAAAATTAAAAAATAACTTTCTTTCTATGCTATCAAAATTGCGGTACTATAAAAATGCCGACAAAGTATATTGCCTTTCATTAAATGTTTTTAATAAAATCTTATTTTAAAGCTTCTCAGCCTCCATAAAATTCAGATGTGGTAGGTGCAAGTCACATAATTTGCAATGACAGCCTAAATGGATGCTATATAGGCATACATAGTTCATGCATCAATGCTTATTTTGTTTAGGCACCATAACAGATGTCTAACATAAAATCAGTCCTCTCATTCCACTTCCCATTCACATGTACAATAAACAGTTCATAGACTAAGAGATACTCATCATAAAATACAATGAACTGAACATTAAAGCAATATACATGTGGCAACATAAACTGTAAACAAGCTAGACTGTCTAGTCTTGTAAGGGGTCACTACTTGCATCGAAATATAACCCACCATGATTGGAACATAAGCAACACTTAATAAATGAACATTAAAAGCAAAAATGATACAAAGTCAGTGAAGAATGAAATAAAAGTTACAGAGACCTCATTGTGCAGTAAAGATTTAGAACTTATCAAGATGCATCCCGCTCTAAATTTTAAAACTGAAATGGTGGATTGGCGATTCACATTTTTATTTTGAGACAAGAGAGGTAAATTGCATTAAAGGAAAAGTAGATACGATTTGTTTATATTTATATGCATGAGATAATCATTTAATGCTTTGCGTCTATTGGGAAAATGTAGTCATGGCAGGTGAATAAGGTAACGTCTTTCTTCTATATATAATTAAACGGCGGGCTACACTAAACTATTGAGATAAACTAATTTTCCAGAATGATACCGAGTCTTTCAAATCTTTTGCCAGATTCAGACGAAAAAACGTTCAGTTAAGTGCGTCCAACAGTTATAGGATTTACAGGGTAATAAAAGGTAGGCCTCAATAAACTTTATGCATAACTGTAAAAGTTGAAGAACTTAACGCCCATCGTTTGATGGGGGAAAATACCAACTTATAATATCAGTCTTCGTAATTCTGATGCAAACAACTGATGTGAGGAAATAAACCTCAGGATACGAAGTTTCTATTGCGATTAATAGTATTTGCATATATATCTTCATAGGAAAGTTGTCATATCCAAGTACACATCAAAACATTAATCTGCTGATATTGTAATTTGGAGATAAATAGCCAAGAAAACTGGCAAAATTCAAATTTATTAGACCAAATAAGCATAGTCAGTTACGGCAGGTTTTAGTTATTTTTAAAGGTTATATTATAAGAAAGAATAGTAAAGAATACAAATTTTATCAGTTTGAGCATATTAGCTCTTTCATATCCGCCGCAGGAAGAACAGTATCTGTTGAGAGCGTGAAAAGCATACCTCTGTTTTAACGTTTGGAACAACATTATGCGATACGTTTATTACATGTTACGGATTATGTAGGATGAGAAAAATACGTCTGAGTGTAATATGTCTGATAACTTCGAGTATAATACGTCTGATAAATTTGTGCGAATACTGTAATATTTGAAAGTCATGGCAGTTGGAGTACATATCTTATTCTATAATTGATTCAAAATGTATGATTTTTCGATAAGATATAAACGAAACTGAAATTTCGATAGATACGAAGGTGATTGATAAATGGTTTCAAACTCCAAACAATGAAGATTTGCCAATGAATAACAACAAATATTTTATATGCTTAATCTGAATATGGCTACTTGGGGATGACATAAGACCATTTTTACACTACACTGCAATGTACCATTTTAAATTCTAGCACATATGTTAGGTGTTGGTAAGAGAAACCACATTACATACACAAATGACAAAGTGCTTTAAGATCGTCAATGATTGTCAGGGATGCACATCTTATGTACAGTTTATTCCAGACACCAAAAGCGTCATCATGATTGTCAATGTAGAAAATAAATTTTTGTTGCGACATAATCGGCAAGTTTTTTTTGACAACTACATATATTTCCAATATAAAATATAATCAATTGCAAATCTTTTAACTATCGAATGTAGATGGTAGTAACGCGAAATAAATTCATTGTGAATTTGTACTGCATTTTACTGGATACAAAAAGAAATTCTATCACGAAAATCTTTGCCCCTCTTGCAGTTCCTATAATATCTATTGGCAGAAATTCTGAGTTTCATATTTGACCTGAAATGTGCTCGTGTTCTTAATTCAAGCACGATAGCGATTATATTTGATTGAATCAACGCGTCATGTCATTTATCTATAAGGTAGGCCAGATTTAAACCTCAGTTTCATAATATTAAAACTATTTTGCTCTTGCAGGGAACAAATCATAACGCAAATATACTAGGCATTGGGATCGTAAAAATGCATCACAATAACAAGACATTACATGGAGAAATTTCAAACTATGACCGAGTCAGTCAAAACTAATACGTTCGACCTTATGCGAGTCTTTTTAATTTTTAGAGGTTTAACTCTCGTCATAAAAAGGCGACAAGAGATGTACGTTGATAAATTCATTTTTTCACATTAAAACATTCTGTCACAGCCGTGGAATTTCATAACTCAATTATTAAGTATAAAATGGTTTTCTGTATATCATAAATTGATATGGAGAGTGATAACGCTTGTAGGTTTAAATACTTTATATAAAAGCCATATCCTTATGAAAGATCACGTGTAAAGAATGTATCATTCAGAAGCTGTAACGTTTTATTTTGCCAGGTGAACATTGGAATTCCGTAATGTCTGACACTTAACACGGGCAGTGTCACTTCAATAAGTGTCAAATGTCAATAGCGGTATGCATTTGCATAACATTTAAACCTGTGTATTTTTCTTGAAAATTCAATCTTTGCCATTATGATTGCTGTATCATCTAATTTGAAATTGAAATGATGAATTTTTCATAATTATTAAAATCTAATATATATATATATATATATATATATATATATATATATATATATATATATATATATATATATATATATATATATATATATGTATGTGTGTGTATGTGTGTGTATGTGTGAGTGTGTATGTGTTTATGTGGGTTAAAAGTGTTGTTGCTCTGTATGGAAAAAAGAAGCAATCTTTAAAGAAATAAGCAATGTTCTTGTGCGCTTGTATGCATGTGAGACGAGCAATTCCATTGATTGATAAATATTTGTTTTGAAGCCTAACCATTAACATATTTCCTTTTGTTGCCTGTGTGGTATAATATTCATTTATAAAAAGATTTATTTAAGCAATACCATATATCTTTGCAAATCGAAATTAGAATTTGCTGCCATGTGTCATATTTACCTTAGTGAAGGTAAAGTGGAATAATACAAAAGTGTTACTGTGGTAATACCTCCATTACTGTAAGATATAAATTACAGTATTATTGTGATATAAAATTGCAACATACGATGAACAGGAAAGCCGTCCTTTTAGCCTCATTCATGAATCATGCTTTATTCGAAGTGGAATATACCACGCATTAAATGTGAAAAAAATTCTTATCATTATGATGTATAAGTTGAAAATGCTGATGAAACAAACTTTACATTTGGATCGACATACATCAATTATAAAGTTGTTGCTTGTTCATATTTTACATCAAGTAACGACATATTGAATCAAAACGCGCTCCTGATATCAAAACATTCTGTCTGGAGTTTAGGTTTGTTGTATTTTGAACGAAGGAGGAGCCTTACATTGGGGAAAATAAAATAGTATTAGATATTAATCTAGAGCCAACACCCCTAGCGTCCCTGACCCTCCGATATAAGGGCTATGCGTGACAATGTTGCATGTGCTTACATACAGTCATTACAACTTCTGAGTATGATGCCTGTACTATATCAATGTTGACACACCTAGATAATACAATATTACTGATTTAAAATATGAGATAGGTTTTCTTTCCAGTTTTTAATATGATCAGCTCTCTTTTACTCCCAGATTGTACGTTCTATTAGTGCCTATATTTAGGTATCTCTGTTTCCTTTTTTATTTGTTTGGTGCATCAGTTATGAAGCTACGTCAAGTCAATTATTTTCGACTACTCACGACATCATACTCATGTCGCTTCCCACAAAAAATAGACATACTAATTGACTTCGATGCATGTATTTGGATATAATCATTACAAATTTGTGATTATATTGCTTGGTTTTTGGATACAACTATTATAAATTGTAACTATGTTTCATGGAAGCGGATACAATAGTTACAAAATCTGAATATGTTGCATGTATTTTGTACAGTTGTTACAAATAATAGACAGTTTTTTTTGCAGCAAACTGGCTTATCGAAGGGAAATGATTTTATAGTTTATACTCGATTGCAGTCGTAATTGATATATTTTCCCAAGCAAACAAGTATCATAATAGGTGATTATATGAATTGATCGGATGTAAATAAGATATCAAAACTGAATACAACAAAATGATTCATCACTGTCGTTTACTGTGTAATCATTGTTAAATCAAAGCTAGAAAAGATTGTTTTTATTACTGACTTTCTAGAGAATGTAATTTTAAGTTGTACGAGACCGTTACGCATAGTTTATCAGTGTATAAGGTTTGGGTTACAAGATGTAAATTTTGACAAAAAAAATTACATATTAAAATTGTTATAACTACTTGTTTCTGCTCATTACAAAGAGCTAAAGCATGTTTTCAAAATTTAAAATCACTATGACCACAAAAACGAAAACTGCAAATATCACAAATGAGAATATATAAAGAACATCTGAATCAAACAAATTATTGAAGAATTTCCAAAAAGCGTTGAATCTTTTAAATTTAAATATTGTTTTGTAACAAAGTTTCCCAGAAAGTATGTCTTTGATAATTAATCCTGAACTGCGACCTTAACTCATATTCCCTTGTAATTTTAACACCTGGACAAACACTTAATTAGTAATGGTGTACTTGTGCCATTGAAAAGGTGAATAGCTTGCGTGCCACGTTCAAATCAAACTTCTTACTTCTTTTGCAGCATATCTAAGAAGATATGTCTACTTGAAGCAACAAGAATAAATATATGGTGTTATTAAAGATGTGCAAAGATTAGAGATTGAAATATTATTATTCCATTCATCCCATCCATGCGATTTTGGAGCATGTCTGATTGAAACTGGGCTTCTGAGCCCACACCAGGGAATACTGTAATGGGATTCTGATACATCCCACACCAAAGAATATTGTAATGGGCTTCTGGCACACACCACACCAAGGAATACTGTAAGGGGGTTCTGATACACCTCACACCAAAGAATATTGTAATGGGCTTCTAGCACACACCACCCCAAGGAATACTGTAATGGGGTTCTGATACACCTCACACCAAGGACTATTGTAATGGACTTCTGGCACACACCACCCCAAGGAATACTGTAATGGGGTTCTGATACACCTCACACCAAAGAATATTGTAATGGGCTTCTGGCACACCCCACACCAAGGAATTCTGTAATGGGATTCTGATACATCCCACACCAAAGAATATTGTAATGGGCTTCTGGCATACCCCACACCAAGGAATTCTGTAATGGGGTTCTGATACACCTCACACCAAGGAATATTGTAATGGGCTTCTGGCACACCCCACACCAAGGAATACTGTAATGGGATTCTGATACATCCCACACCAAGGAATATTGTAATGGGCTTCTGGCACACCCCACACCAAGGAATTCTGTAATGGGATTCTGATACATCCCACACCAAAGAATATTGTAATGGGCTTCTGGCATACCCCACACCAAGGAATTCTGTAATGGGGTTCTGATACACCTCACACCAAGGAATATTGTAATGGGCTTCTGGCACACCCCACACCAAGGAATACTGTAATGGGATTCTGATACATCCCACACCAAGGAATATTGTAATGGGCTTCTGGCACACCCCACACCAAGGAATACTGTAATGGGATTCTGATACATCCCACACCAAAGAATATTGTAATGGGCTTCTGGCACACTCCACACCAAGGAATACTGTAATGGGATTCTGATACATCCCACACCAAGGAATATTGTAATGGGCTTCTGGCACACCCCACCCCAAGGAATACTGTAATGGGGTTCTGATACACCTCACACCAAAGAATATTGTAATGAGCTTATAGCACATCGACACCAAGGAATACTGTCATGCTAATTTATTTATTTAACTGATTCAACTGTTATATTTTACATACGGGAGTTTGTCTTGCTCAATTCTATATTTTTCCTCAGATCTCTGCTCTTTAATTCATTAATTGTATATTTTATGTTATTATTTAATGGATTCGGGCAATAACACTATGGTCTATAATTTCCTAGATGACGATAACCATATAATAGCGCCACATAACAATTGGCGAACCTCTAACAGGTATGCAAGCGGTTCAGATTCTCCTCCCCATCTCTCTCTCTCTCTCTCTCTCTCTCTCTCTCTCTCTCTCTCTCTCTCTCTCTCTCTCTCTCTCTCTCTCTCTCTCTCTCTCTCTCTCGTTCATCTTCTAAATGCAAAGAACTTCATCTTACACCTGTCACTCTGTTAAAAGTACGTTATCTATGTGGAGCGAAACCTAAAATTGAACGGCTACCGGATTGATGGCAGTTACAAACAATCATTGTTTACAATTTAGGTCTTTTCTAGCATGCGACGTAAAACACTGAGGAATTTCCGTTTGGATCAAACCGGTCTCGCCTAGTTTCTTTTAACCAGCATCCTGAGATCACCGTACCAAAAGAGAGAGAGAGAGAGAGAGAGAGAGAGAGAGAGAGAGAGAGAGAGAGAGAGAGAGAGAGAGAGAGAGAGAGAGAGAGAGAGATTCATAAAAAATTGCTTCAAAGTTTTTTCCGAGATGCCTGTGGCTCCACTATTCTCGAGTATCTATACAAAGTGATTGCTTTCACCTGGATAACGGTGAAACTACTGTAGGATTGGAGAAGGATGAAACTCTACTCCTTCCTAAGAAGAGATACAGAATTTTTCAAATAATTATCATCAATCATCTTATTATTATTAATTTCAAGTAGATTCGTCTATATAGTCTTTCATCTTCAAGAACAAAAATTGAGATAGAAGTATGTAGGATTCCATAGAGGTAGAACATGGATCAATCAATTGTTCTCATTTCATCAAACAAGAAAGATATTCACGAAAAAGTAAATATCCTTTGCCATCAAGCTCACTTTTTAATAGCTGCATTTGCAAGGTAAACAGACAATGCGACTTTAATACATAACAGAAACTGTTGCTCTTTTACATCATAAGAATATATATATATATATATATATATATATATATATATATATATATATATATATATATCTATATATATATATATATATATATATATATATATATTGATACGAGTGAGACAGAGACGTGTCTGATCCCAATTAATCTATGGAATTTCCATCGACTTGGTACTGTTAATATGTATTATACACGACATACCATACAACTAGTTCTAAAATGCAACCGTTACCCTATAGTGTTGCTAACAAGCACTGAATTTGCTGATGACCTAGCTCTATTTAAACCGTCTCGAACTACAATGCACTAAAAACAAGCCAACATACACGTGAGAAAATTAATCTCAATATCAGCAATTCATGCTGTCGTGGGACTTATCGTCACTTTCTTTATACTTTGATAATTAAGTACTTGAAAATTGCTCCTGACTACCGTGCCTTGACAACTATATCGTCAATGTCAGGTCACATGAAACAAACCTCAACGTTATAAATGTGAAAACAGCTGCCGCGTTCTATAAATTTTGAAACATCTGGAAGTAAGAGAAATATACGATTGTACAACCCATATATCAAATCCATACCTTATATGACGCAGAAACGTTGCAGATTACTATAGGTCAGGAGAAAAGGCTATATGCGTTTGATCAACTTTGCCTGCGCCGAATACTCAACGTATCTAGGAGAGACAGAATAAGAAAAGAAAAGCACTAAATATAGCAAAACAACTAAATGACACTTACTGAGAATGAAGAAGAACACAATTCCTCCAAATTACTGGACTGGGACCCTATACAGCCAAAGCATTGTGGAAACAGAAATTCCACTTAGAATGATACCACAAGGAGGGATCTGGACCGAATTTACCCAAACCTGTTTGAGACAATAGTTTTAGGCCCCAATAGAAACAGATAGAAAATACCTCTTCTGTCGGCATGCATACAAACAGATGACACCACGGGCTAAGTTATTGAATGTCTATCCATAAATAAAATCAGTGCAGTATCATACAAGACCCTCTAATATGTCCAAGATTCCTTGGAGCTATGTGGAAGTCTGGTTGAACAATAATAGGTTTTCGCTGCTTTCGCGCTTGCGATTTGTGTCGTTCTCTGTCCGCAAATATTCGTCGTAACAATAGTCGTATATGCTGTTTAATTACATTATTTTTCGTTTTCGAAGAAATCCTTGTTGTCGGCGTTTGGATAGCACGCCGCACGTATTGACTTCATGCCTAAAATAAGTCCACGTAGACAGTGTCTTAATCCTTATGGACAAACTTTTTAACATAGTTGCTAAGTTTCAATAAGCAGTGTAAAACGGAAGATGCTCGGAACGAAATTACCCTATATAATAACTGTAATTGCTATTCTGCACTCATCGATACTAGCAGAACAACTTAGTTCAGCATAAGCATCACAATGGATACACTCCACCTTTGTTCTCTTTGTCCGTAAGCAATAAAGCAGTGCACGTCAGATCTTGGGGCTAAATTCTCCGTAAGGCAACAAGCTAAATTCACAAACCTGCATTACTGACATTGTAAGAACAAGGATTATAAACTGTATGCTGTGTTCAAACACTAGCTAGAGCTGGAGCCAACAGTTTGAGCCCGAGTTTAGAATTTTACCCGCGTTATCTTACAATCTTTTCCAAACTTAAATGTTTAAGAACCACTGTCTATCATATCCCGAACATGCATTGGTCTTTATTGTTTCGTATTTCTCAAGTTAAACAAATGAGCAATAGATTAAATACTGCAAACAATTGTCAACATATTTACTTAGGTATAGTCAATAAATCCTGTATATAGATTTTTTATAGTAGCCATACAAATTTTGTTTTTTTCTTTCATTTTTGGCACGCAACATATTGTAAAGTCTTAACAAAATAGAAAGATGAAATACTCAGAATGTTTTCGCTTTCCCATCCACTGGCGTTCATTAAATTATGTCAATCCCCTCGAATTTTCCTCAATCGACAAAACACAAATAGTCCTTATCAAAGTTGGTTTAAAAAGCGAAGATTAAAATCGAACATTAATATGGTTCGTAAGGTGACAGTCATAAAGTTTTGTTTTATGCATTATTTCTAATCATTTACGTTTTCTTATTACAATATTACTGGAGAATGAGGAAGAAATGCAACAAAATTAATTTGAAAATTAGTATGTTATGGTGATGTCGAATAACCCTGCTAATGTAAAGTGTACCAAGCCTTATGCTAGGAATCATTGATGCTCTACTTTCGATATTGAATATATTTACTGGCATATACATCTAGCTTTAAAGCTAAGGGTTGTCATACGTTCTTCTTATTCCGGACATGTCCTCTTTATCGGATCGGGTTTTTATATGTTTAAAAATATATCATTTTGCTTTTCTCACTCTTTATCAAGCGAATTTAGATATGTTAATGACTGAAGAAAACTGGGCAAAGGAAACAACGATATGTAGAAAACAGATGGCAGTAAATTATATAATATAGAGTCGCGCCGTCTACTCACTGATACACGTTCTATATGATCATTATTGATTAATGTGATAGTGCCTAAATAAAGTTCGAAGTCCTATTTTGGCCATAAACAGCATTTCATGCTTAAGACAATAACACGATATCCCCTGTGTTTTGGTAATAATAATAATAATAATAATAATAATAATAATAATAATAATAATAATAATAATAATAATAATAATAATAATAATAATAATAACACAATTTATTCCAAACCATTATAGTGATCTCCAAAATGAACAGTCGAAAATATTCATATTCTCCGTGAACGTGTCTTTTTATGCACATTGAACTATCCATTCTATCCAAAATTGGAAAATCATTTTTTTGTAACTTTTTTAAAAAATCCCTAGCCACTTTTTTATCCTAAAAATGGGCTTAAGGCAAAATTTATAAATTTAAGATTTTTGTCTAATATTTCCCCGATTTTTAGACTACATGCCACATTTAACTTGAACGCCCGTGTTACTGAGTGGTCTAAAGAGCTCGCCTTACCAATCACTGCCATCTCACATCTGTCGCATGGGTTCGAGTCTCGAGCTTGGCAAACGAAGGTAGCTGAGAAAGCTGCAACTGGTAGAACTGCATATCCTATCTCATTATGGCGTTAAGATCCCAAAACAGCAAACAGCCGCTCTTGCATTTAGTGCCAAATAACCAACAGCGTGTAACATCGGTGAAGTATAAATCGACCAAAAATTGTGGAGGCAATTTTAAGGCTACTTTGTACGTTTAACGTCGTAATAATGACTACGTACTATAGAGAAGCAATTGCAGAGGTATTTTAATGGAAAAAAATGAATTTGTACCAACACGGACGAACCGTGGAAAATTGCTTATTTATGAGTCCATTATAGCCGTGTACTCCCCATGTCTTGATCACGTAGCAGCAGTGTTTAATTGTAAACAATTTGATTTTGAATAGATGCCCATCCAGTGACATTCACAAACCCGAAGCAATGAAAACTGATCGATCCGCCAATACTAAGAGTTAATATATCGGAAGCTGGCTAGCGAAGGCCGGGTTCACTAGAAGAAGACCAATAAGGCAGCCCCATGATAAGGCATCGTGATGTGTTATGTGCATTGTATGCAAGGCCCAATATATATGAAAATTGTAACGCAAGTTGGATCTTGCTTTGTCTTCACTGAACAAAATAGTTACAATGCAATAGTTCAATATTATTATATGTCGTGATGGATTGTTCTTATAATGCAGTGTCAAATTGCCCATATAACTTTTAGCTTATATAAATACATTTTTTGGGAAATAATCCCTCCCAAAATATATCCGAACACAACTTAAAATATGATTCCAAAAAGATGATATTAAAATAGGGATGAATATTTTTGTTTATCAGAACCTTTTAGAAATACTAAAACACAATAAAATGACAAATTTTAGGGGCATACATTCATTTCCAGAACATTCTAAGATCGAAAAGACATGCCAGCATATCTACAAAAAAGTATTTTAAGTACAACTCATAACCATCGAAAATGTGATCTTCCTAAACCATTCCTTACAAATGACTACTGGCTTCAACTCCAACCTACTGTCATGTATAGAAGATAAACATACAAAACTGAAAGACATAAAACCTTTGCTCACAAGACCGCTCCGGTGGCCGAGTGTTTAGAACTTCCGCCTCGTATGCGGGATGTCTTGGGTTCGATCCCCGGCCGTGTCATACCAAAGACTTATAAAAATAGTACTTACAGCTGCCTCACTTGGCGCTAAGCAGTAAGAGAATAGCGTGAGGACTGGCAGGCCTGGTTTTAAGATAATGTGTCTGGGTAGGACATCATCCTTCATGTCTGCAGCATGATGCCTCAGTGACAGACACCATTATAAACTATCATCGTTCAGACATCATAGTGGTATGACTGAAAACCTTTTAAAGCTACGTTACAAACCCAAATCACACACACACACACACACACACACACACACACACACTTTAACTCACAAAGAAAAAAGATTTATACAATAAAGATTTGTATTGCATCTTATACGAACGTATATATGATGAGAGTAATAACTGAAATTAGATAAAAAGATGTCTAATAGATAATACAAAATATATACAAAATATATACAGAAAAAAAGTAATATAATACTTATATACAGGCGAAAGTGCATTTGCAATCAGATTATGGTTTCCTTTGATTACATACTATCAAAATTTTGCTCCTAAGACATCAAGCTACACTTCATTAACATCTCACCTTTGTTGTCCAATTGTCAATGGATGTAAGGGTGGTGTGATCACGGAGTAAAATAATTGGAGAAAGAGCTAAATCATTTACAATTCAAAGTGTTGCAAAGTTAATATTTCTTCTAGATTATGGAATAATTTCTCGGATTCTTGTTTAGTTTCTTAGAACAATACCACACTGGATGCTTCACAAAACTCTTGCACAAAGTGTGTAGGGCTTGTGTTCTGTCTGCCAGTTCTAATTACTTTAATGTATATTTCATTTGCATTTCCTCTCTCTCTCTCTTTCTCTCTCTCTCTCTCTCTCTCTCTCTCTCTCTCTCTCTCTCTCTCTCTCTCTCTCTCTCTCTCTCTCTCTCTCTCTCTCTCTCTCTCTCTCTCTGCTTCGGTTCTCATTCTCTCTTCATTTCTCCCTTTTCTCTGAATTTTGCAATTCCATCATCTCTTTTTAAAGATGAAATTTTTAAAATTCTAATTGCGTGTATTTTTTTTAAATGTAATTCCTTTAATTTCAAAACAAACCAGAAACATACATACCAATTATACGAAAACGTTTACCATCTAAAATTTTCTTCTCTACCAAATAATGGACCAAACTATTTTTCATTTCTTGTTATGTTAAGATGCTTTCTTACTTCTGAAATTTTGATATATATGGCAAGCTCATGTAAGTCATCCTTTTTTATAGAGTTTAACTCGTCTGGTTTGGATTAGAAAGAAAATTAGCTACAAAAGATGCCATATTGAATGATTGTTGGTTTCACTAAAGATTTCCTAAATATGTAATTGAAATCTTTACCCAGAACACTGAAAAATTTGACCATGATGATGACGATGAATTTGTTTTCAATATACAATAGTCAGAAATTATGAACCTATTATTAGCTTTTTATTCAATCTATGGACGGGAGACACACAAAATACCTCAAAATTCTTTCTTAGCACGTTTAGATTCCTCTTGATACTGCATTAGATTGCGGGTACGCACACCTACAAGTGAATAGAAAATACGAGTCTATTCCACTCTCTAAAAGCGCCTTCTTTTTCGATTTACCTAATAAACTCATCCCTATTATTATACAAGAGGTAGCATTCTGGAAAATAAGTTCAGCCCTACTTTCGTTTTTGCAATAGATTTTTTTCAGTTAATGATAAGGAACAAATCCACAGCGGACTGAGAAGCATGGCTGATGACTGATCTGAATCTGTGGAATTTCGAGTGATTTTGGCAATTTGATAGGCGAAACCACTATATACACAAGGTAATATGAAAGCTTGCAGGCTAAGACGATATGTTTTGTTACTATAATATGGCGGAGCATGGTGAACAGAACGCGTCGTGTGGGTTTGACACTATGCCACGTACAAGGTATATAATGTTATCCACACTACCTCTGACATTGACAATAAGCCATGCATTTATGTTCAATATAGTGCATTACTTAAATGTATTATTATTAAGAAAAAGGGATAAGTGGTTGATTTCGGCGCAAGTTACCAGAACATGCCGCTACACTTTACGAAACAGTTTTGCAAGCAAAATTGATTATGACTCCTAAATATGTTACGGCATTTTTGGGACATAATTGTGTAACGGCATATGGTTGATATATCTGTAAGCACTAAAAAGATCCGTGATCACAAAAATACACCGGGTCATTGTAATTCCGTCAACGTTTGCAAAACCTTGAAGCAATAACACACATTTTAAGATTATGTTCCTATGTAAATGCATTTGATATCGAGTATGAGTATACAGAATCAATACAATAATTAATTAAAAGAGTTACCTGATGTCCTCCACGTGGCTAAAATATGACTCTTACAAATAATGCTTAGAGGCATTGATAGCGTTAAATCAAGGTAGCATAGCTTTTATAAGTGATAATAACTTAATCGTTTAAACACAGTGTACATATTGAATACATAGACAACAGATTTGACGAATCGTTTCTTGTTACATATTGTGTAACGTTTAAGTTTTCTCGTCCATTATCTGTTTGAAGCAGTCTTCTTGCACTACTCGAACACATGTTGTTAAATGAGCTTTCTTCATTTAACTTATAAAGCATTGAAATTCAGATATACTTTATTTTAAAAAATTAAAACTCCTCTATTGCGGAGGAACAAACACGGAATGCCTTATTTTTCGTATGTTTTTTTTTAGGATCGGATACAGGTTCGTCCGATGTAAACATATAATAATGATAATAATAACAATAATGAACAAACAAATTAATAGACAATGGTATCATCAATTTGTATCATTGCGATTTTAATGTCGATAAACAAAAGTACAAAAGATATTATTATTATTATTATTATTATTATTATTATTATTATTATTATTATTATTATTATTATTATCATCATCATCATCATCATCATCATTATTATTATTATTATTATTATTATTATTATTATTATTATTATTATTATTATTATTATTATTATTATTATTATTATAAAACGAAAACAGGACATTTTCTTTACGGTACACATTCTAATTGAAACAAAAGGAATTTTATATTTTAATTTCATACTTGTTTCTAGCTACTCAGCGTTGGATCGGCTATAACCTACTATTAGTCTTTAATTGGGCAGTTACGACACTTTTTATTACCGTTAAACAGTCTGTCGGATAGTACCCATTTCGGATCGATTAAAGGTCTTGAAAGTGTTCCGACTATCACATTCTCTTCTTGGGTTATTTGCAGCAGGGAAACATTAAATTTGTTTATGTAAAGAAAACATAGTACATCTGAAAGGAACTTACATATTTGTTAAAGTACCCTAATTATTAATTAGAAAGTCTGTGGTTGGAATACGAGATAATGTTTCTGCCATTTTGATTATTGTTATTTGTTTTCTTCTATATTTTAAAGCAAATCAAAATAAATACAAACAAGGAAGCTATTCACTGTCGTACAAATTTTATCATTTAGAAGGTAAGGACAGTGATAATTTTGCAAGCCAAACCAAGGTAATCTATCGAATTGGGGTGAGGGTTACTGAAGGCAGCATACCTACATAACCTCAATCAAACAAAATGTGATGCTCATAACTTGCAAGTCCCTGATTGTTCCTCTAAAAGTATACCGATATCTACAGATTTGACGCACTTATATGCAGATCTGTGTACACTTGACACATCACAATAATATGAGTTCCAGATCTTTGTATCAATGATAACCCTTGGCCAAAATAGTGTCCTCATGAGATACCACTGGGATAGAAAATTAAACCGGTATGGACAGGATTTGAAAAAGACAAATATTGCCTGCCAATAAGAAAAGATAGTTCTTACACTGAAAACCGTGTCCTTTGGTTATACAACACATATGACATGACACAGTTCCAGAGTTATCTAACCATGTTTACGGGCCACTGATTCATGTTTTAACTAGTTGAATGTAGAACGGCACAAATATATATATATATATATATATATATATATATATATATATATATATATATATATATATATATATATATATATATATATATACACACATATTACTCCAATGACAATTTATAAAGTTTTATCTTCTTCTCTAAAACTTAGTCACTAGATTATAGTTTACACATAGGAAGTATTATAATTGTAAAGTTTTCGTGGCAAAGCAGCTAGCAAATATTTGTCAGTTCATATAGTTATATTGGATTCATTATCTTGACTCCAAAACGTGGAATAAATTCTAAGACTGACGTGGAATAAAATTCTAAGACTCATGTGGAATAAACTTCAAAGACTGACTCGCAAAACTGCAAACCATTCAGTTCTTTTCAAAACGTATTGAAGTCGCTTTTTTCATTTATTGATTTATTGTTGTTACTAGTATCACTTGAAACATGAACGCATGCAGCAAACTATTTACTTATATTTTGATATCTCAACTCCCTTCTAGAATAAGTGCACTTCTACTCTTGGTGCAAGGGTATGCTATTAGGTAAAGTCCTGAAAGTTTACTTAATAGCATCAGGCACCAATACATGTCGAAGAATAACTGTTTTTCAAAATTGAAAACTTGTCTGACTAATGAATGGAAGTGTGTATGCCAGTGTAATACAGACATTATTTTAATTTTGTTTTGCAGGATAACATTATGTCTTATGGAAAATAAATTTGTGGTCCGATCAACCTTTTAAAAGTATATGCATTGTACAATCTTGTTAAAAGAGATTATAAACACTCAAAAGAGTAAGTATTGTTCATGAAATATCGCATATCTACACTGGATTCTTAAACGTTAACGCGTTTTATTTTACTTTTGCTGGGGTGGGTTA